>CAUYTI010029301.1:0-32116 GCA_963575145.1 Galago senegalensis | reverse complement strand
CTCAAGCTGTTCCCCTGGGTAGAGTGCCATGGCATTACAGCTCACAGCAACCTCCAACTCCTGGGCTCAAGCGAGTCTCTTGCCTCTGCCTCCCAAGTAGCTGGGACCACAGGCACCCGCCACAACGCCTGGCCATTTTTTGGTAGCAGCCGTCATTGTTTGGCGGGTCTGGGCTGGGGATTCGAACCTGCCACCTTAGGTGTACGTGGCTGGCGCCTTAGCCAGCTGAGCTATAGGCGTGGAGCCATGTAATAGAAAAATTTAACTAAACACTTTAAAATGATGGCAAAACTTTTATCATCTTCCACAAACTGACAAACAGAAACATTGTTTACATTGATAGACTTAGAATATCTGTAGTACTTGTGTATATTCTGTATAAGGCAGCTCTCTCTCATTCCCTCTCTCTCTAAATATTTATGTGCATATATCTGTATACTCTAATGAAAATTGGTTTGAACTTAAAGAAAGAGTTCTTGGTGGCTATATTTTGAGTGCATTGTAGTTTTATGTTTACATGCATGGGATTTAGGAGATTTTTTTCATTATATCTACTCAACATAAGAGGTTTTTATGAATATGATTAAATACACAGTAATCTATTCATTATCTTAATTATTTGCATGGAATGCAAATTATAGGCTGAAGCTATTCAATCAATGTATTTTAGAAAAAGTCATGCAGAGAATCAACATTAAACAAGTATTTGCTTTCAATTAGGAATGTGTGACTTTCTCAGAGCCAGTCATTTGAAAATATAATTTGCACACTAATTGTAAATTGCAAAGTCATCTTCCAGTGAAACTGCCTCTTGGTTTTCATTTTTTATGTTAATTTTAACTTTTCATCTCTAGATGGTGCTCTAAGTACCTGCATCACAGCTAGCCATGTTAACACTAGTACAGAAAGGAAAAGAAATGAAAGCTTAACAATGAAAGGGTACCAGAACCAAATAAATTAACTTTAAAAAATTCTTAGAACTTTTGCTGTAGGCCAGAAAAACATATGCTGTCAGGTGATTAAGCCCATAACAAAGATGTTTGAATGCTGTCCTTATTAGAAGTAGGAAAACAACTATTGCCGAGAAATACTTAAATCCAGTTAGCAAATTCAGGATTGATCTTTTTTTCTTTTTGCAGTTTTTGGCAGGGGCTGTGTTTGAACCCATCACCTCCGGTTTATGGGGCCAGCACCCTGCTGCTTTGAGCCACAGGCACCTCCCAGAATTGATCTTTTTAAGCTCACTGATATACCTTTTTTGAAACCTATGTGTTGCATGTTATGCACTTGGTATAAGAAACAAATAATATACATAGACAAATTATAAAATCATAAAACTACTTTATTCAAGCCCATTAAGACATCTTGGGACTGAAACCACATCTAAATGAATAAATGAAAATCAGCTAATCCTTTTTTTAACTGTCTATCAGTGGTTAGCCAACTATGGCCTGCAAGCCAGACTCAGCTTGCTGCTTATTTTTCTGTCACATTCTGAGCTAAGAATATTTTTCACATATTTAATTTTGTTTTTAAATCAAAAAAAGCATAATATTTTGAAACACATGGAAATTATGAAAAATTCAAATTCTGGTGTCTATATAAATAAAGCTTTATTGGAACCCTGCCAAACTAATTTGTTTAAATCCTGTGGACTTCTGCTTTCACACTACACAGTATGACCACAGAGTCTAGTACCATGACAGGGATCCTATAGCCCACAGTGCTGAAGACATTTATTATCTGTCCTTTACAGAAACATTTTTCCAACTTTTGTATTAAATGAAAGTTGTTGATGATTAAATGATCTTGTTTGCTGGTAACATGAATATTAAGGAGATAGCCAAAACTGGGGGAACTCTAAACTAGTACCCCAAGTTAAAATAACAATCAGGACAATAGGGAAAATTTTAGTAATTTTTAAATTTAGTAATTTTTAGGTCACTAAAGATGGCCTCTGAATCTCGTATCTACTCAGGAGCAACATAATATATTCCAAACTTAAAAATTTAGCCAAAGCCTTTGTTTGGCATCATGTAGCCATGACAACATCAATGCAAACACAGTAGAATTTTAATGAAATTAAATGGGGTTATATGAATCTACTATGTGGACTATATTTTATTCTATAATTCTCCCCAATGTGACACTTGCATATTAATAAGAACTTTGGTCCTCCTTTGGATATTAGTTTTTATCAATTGTTCCAATAACGTACTTCTTTTGAAGAGAATTACAGGAACATTATTTCTGCTGCTACACTTCAAAGCCTTATCACTTCCTTCTTTTATAATCCTTGTGACCTTCATTCTTATAATTATGTTATCAGGTCTCTGGGTTGCAAGGGAGAGAAACACAAATTTAAAACCTCATAAGAGGGAAAAAAAAGACTTTGTTGGAAGGACACTCAGGCATTTCATGTAATAGAAATGGAAATAAGAGTGAAATGATCAACATTATTTCCCAGGCTATTTTCTCTACTTGGCATTTTTGTGTTGTCTTTTTATGACAATGAACAAAATTTAGGAGTGCCTAAACCATTTTTTAAAATGCTGTGAAGAAAAGTAAAGTTGAAAGAAAAGATATGCCACCCGCATTTGGTCCTCTTAACTTTAGTACAGGAAATGGGGAAGCCTTGTATTTGCTGTTGTCTCAATTCTCTCCACCATTTGTTAAACCAGATTATTGTGTTGGAGTTAGAATTGTCTAAATTATGGGAGCACTGGACATTTTGAGAGTAATGATAAAAGAAAAAGTAACTGTATCAGTACTAACTAGAATTCTTCACAACATTATACATGAATCTATTAAGGTTCTACTGATATGTATGTTTCTTCAATGGGGAGCAGTATCTTTGAGAAAGATTTCCTGAATCAAAATCTAATACCATTTTGTCTGTATTAGAATTCTGCTATTGAATAGAAGTAGGAATGCTGCTTTTATGATGAATTTTGTATTAGAGCAATATCAAGAAATAGCTTATATTATACAGAAATTATTGATGAAGACCACGGTAGATAATTTACATAAGTAAAACAAAGGCATCTGTTCAAGATATTTCTTTTGGTTACATGGCCATTTCAGGTTGCCACATGGTCAATATGATTGAGTGGGTCATAATTAATTGGCAATTAACATGGAGCTTAACACAAACAACCATGAACTAATTTGATGACTGAATATGGAAATGATCACAGATCTGAATAACATGCTGTCTAGTAGAAATATGCGATTACCTTTTTATAAACAGCTTGTTAATCTGTGCTTGCAAAGAATATATCCAATAATGTATCAACTCACAATTATTTTCATGTACTATTTCCTAACAAGTTCTGATTCAAATTTTTAACACTGTAAAAATAAAAGTCCGATTTTTCCCTTTGCAACAGTATTTCTAATAATTCTGGTAATAGATACTGTATTTCCTTGATTTTTTTCTCTTTCATAAAGTGAAAAAATCTCAATTTGTAGGTCAATTCTTATGATAGGATTTCCTGTACCATTCTCAATATCTGCTGTCCCAATTTTATTTTGTCTATTACTTTTTAAATATCAAGTGTCTAAGAATTAAAGTACAGATGGGCAATCAAGATTTCAATGCTCTACCATACACATATAAATTTGCGAAGAGGATCCAATGTTATGTGTGTTTTATCATAACATAAATATATAAATAAGCCACCACCAAAAACAAACTCATTGTTAAAGCAGCTGAAGAAGAGAAAGAGATTAGAAATTTGACTTTGGGATGTGGGCTTTTCTCACTAGGGTGGTGATATCTCAGGGTGGTTTTGATTTCCATTTCTCTGATAATTAGGGATGATGATCAATTTTTCATATGTTTATTAGCCACTCGTCTGTCTTCTCAAAGCTGCAGAAGCTGGCGTGGTTGTGGAGAGAAGGGAACACTTTTACACTGCTGGTGGGACTGCAAACTAATACAACCCTTTTGGAAGGATGTATGGAGAATCCCCAAAGAACTCAAACTAGACCTCCCATTCCATCCTGCAATCTCATTATTGGGCATCTATACAGAAGAAAAAAATCATTTTACCATAAGGAGATTTCATTATACTGTTTATTGCAGCTAAATTTATAATTGCCAAATTGTGGAAACAACCTAAATACCCACCAATCTAGGAATGGATTAACAAACTGTGATATATGTATACAATGGAATAGTATATGGCCACTATAAGGATGGTGACTTGACATCTTTTGTATTAATTTGGATGGAGTTGAAATACATTCTTCTTAGTAAAGCATCACAAGAATGAAGAAACAAGAATCCAATGTACTCAATTCTGATATGAGGACAGTTCATGTTAGTACATGGTGGGGGGAGGAGGAATGGGGGAAAGGAGAAAGGAAATGAGGGAAAGAGGTGTAAAGCCACGGTGTGTGACACAGTTCTTGGAGGTGGGACACTATTAAGAAAGGGATTTCACCCAGCAAACACAAGCAGTATAACCTGGCTCATTGTATCCTCAGTGAATCCCCGATAATAAAAATAAATAAATAAATAAAAGAAATTTCACTTTGGAAATATGGGGAAATAATCCTGATTAAAATAGGCAATGAAACATGCTTAATTAGTTTTCTTAAAATTTGCATGAATAATTTGATGTAACTGTTCAATAAATCATCCTGGAACAGGAAACTGTTTAAAAGTGGACCAGTTACTCCTCCACAAACTTTCTCCTAGCCAACGAGTGGAAAAAAAAAAAAAAAGAATACAAGAATACTGCTTTTTTTTTTTTTTTTTACTTGCCATTTCTCAGACAGTTATGTACACCCTTAAATTTTCTCATGGTGCTCTTTCTATTTGAAAGGCACTTATTTCATTTTATCCTTTAGCTTTCCCCATCATAATTTTCTCACATGCCCTCTGTGATACACACAAGTATAATGATTCCATCACACCATTTACAAAGACAGTGAATTCTGAGCAGGGGAAGGAAGAAGTTATGACACCCATGTCAGTTGACAGATTCTCCTCCTAGAAGACTGTTTAAATTTTGGATTGAAGGACAAATAAGTAGTGGGTAGTGGGCCAGGAAAGTCCTTTGAACGTTTATTCACTTGTATTAAATATAAGTCACTACCCTTGTTTTGAATAGCACCATTTCAAATAATTACCACTTTTAAGGATAAAGTTACTTGAAAATGTGCTGTTTCTAAGAGATCTCTCAGATAGCTGTAAAGTTCTGTTTTCACAAAGATGAACTATAGCTGACATCTTCACGTGTTAGCTCTCTTGGGCAAATGCTTATAAAATATATTGCTATTCTCCACACACATGTATCTCGAGTAATTATCATTAGCATAGAACGTATGCTTGCATTGCTGTTTGTCTTAACAAGGCTTAGCTCCAAGTCAACTACATGCTAGAATTAGAATTATAAGGTCATGAAGTTCATCATTCCTGCCTGGTTTTTAAAGGTACCTCCAATATTCCATTTTCCTAGTCATATCACACACATCCCAGGTGCAAACACATATAACACCATGACTAGTGAAATTAATAATTCAGGTTTATTAAATATGTGACAATATTGTTTTGTTTTGACTTCAGTATTTTTTACTTTCAAATTATAGCATGATTTGGTGTGTTTCAGTGGTGAAACAGTGGCTGGTTAAAAAAATTCAAGCACTAACGAAAGGCTGGGCGCTGGACCTAAGTTAGCTCATCATGAGCTAATAATCTTTAAAAAATAATATCTCTGATGGTTTTATTCTCAATAAAGGATTCTATGCTTTTCCTTGACAATTCTATACCTTACTATTTTTTTCCTCAAATAGTTTGTCTTTATTAATCAAGTTTTTACTTGCACATATTTTTAAAAAGCACCTTAGTATTCTTATCTGCATTATTCCAAAATATAATGTGAGTTTACCTAGAAGTGATTATATACTTTAGTTAGTACTTCCCAAATGATAGTTTCAATTCGGTCACCTAAGACTAAATATCAACAATTTAAAAAGAATAAATACAAGTATTAAAATCACTCACAAAAATACAGTAACAAAAGTTGAAGGCTAAAAGCAAAAGCCTCTACTAGAAAAAAAACTGTTTTGTTTTGTTTTTAACTTAATGAAATTAACAGAATATCATTTAAATCCTATGCCTGTAAACTGTAAATTATTTCAGTCTCTTCTAGGTAGAATAAGTTATGAAATGAAACTTTGGTTGGATAAAATTTGTTTAATTTAACACCTAAGAGCATAAAATATTCTTGCTGTATATAGTTCCACTAGATCTGTGCAATTACACTAAGGGATGTGGAGGGAAATAGAATAAAGTAGCTGGAATTGTCAGAGGCTTACCTGGTGTTACAGTGGAGGAAACATTAGGGTAAGTGTGATACTAGCTTTCTTCTACCCATGGGAAAACCACAGTGTGGAATTCCAAAGACTTGTCCAAGGGCAAATCATATAACTGAGTTAGAACTGGTGAGATTCAGACCTTCAGACCTCATGTCCTGTGTTTTATTCCCTAAGAAATATTGTATTTTAGACACATGTAATTCTAATTCCATTTCTTCAGTTTAAATAATTCAAAATTATTTCTGAAAGAAAAAAAATACATTCTTGGAAATGCACTAATATCTTATTCTACACAACTTACAGGGGGGAAAAACAGCAAATCTATTTCCATTTAAAACATCACAAAGTGGTTTTAAATATGAAGTAGGAGTATACCACGCACAAAACACTTACTTAAGGTAGTTCTTAAAATGTAAATCCTAACACATTTGAGAACAAAGTGCTAAAAACACCGGTTTTACAAATCATTATTCTGACTAAAGAGAAATAAAAATGTATCACTGAGTAGCATGACCAAAAGTTTGAAATACTGTCAGGGACCATCATTTTCACCCCAAATAGGAGAAGTTTCTGCAGTGATTTTGATTGGCATTTTGAAATGTGCTTGTGAATAAAACAGAAAGAAAATGGCATACCTCACATTCAAATGCCCACCCAGAGATAATAATGGAAGCAATGTTTTATGGGTCATTGGGGAAGGCAATCCCATCTGAATGTTTGTTCCTAAGGATGATAAGAGGAGAGTGAATATTCTTCTGCATCATATAACTTAGACTAGAGGAAAGGCTGATGGATGATGATTGATTTAATACAAAAGGCCTGAGCACCAGAGGGTGGAAGAAACAGAAAACACACACACACGCACAGCCCTGCGCAGGAGTTCCTCTGGATTCTTTGATTTTATAATAAATCCAGAGCCCCGGACTGTTGAACCCAGCCTTGAGGGTGAGTCTTTGTCCTCTCCTTTGCCTTTCAGTGTGAAAGGGTAATGGAATTGTAGAGGAAAGGCAGACAAAAATTTTAAAAAGACTCATTTTGTTTTCTTTTACTTTCTTTGCCGTGACTAGAATAAGGGTTTCCTCATAAACTTTCTAAAACAGATGGTTGTCTATTCTAGGATGAAAGATTAGTTGCGAAGGAAATTCTTCACCCTTGCTCAGGAGCATACAGCCTTTGCTAGAAACGAAACAAACTGTACCTTTTGGAGCAATATTTTCAAAACAATTTGAATTTGAGAGGTAGAGTAGAAGCTGGATCCTGTTTCTTACTGTTCTTTTTCCTCCAACCTCCTGAAAACTGATTCCTAGCCCCTCCCGTATCTAAAATAACCTGCATTTACTTCTATTTATTTATTTGTCTGTTAATTTTAGAGACAGGATCTTACTCTCTCACTCAAGCTGGAATACAGTGGCATGATCATAGCTCTTTGTAGCTTTGAACTCCCATGCTCAAGCCATCCTCCTGCCTCAGCCTCCCGAGTAGCTAGAACAATAGGTAAACACCACCACACCTGGATATATTTTTAATTCTTTTTTCAGAGACAGAGTCTTACCTAGGCTAGTATCCATCTCTTAGCCTCAAGAGAGCCTCCTGCCTTGGCCTCCCAAAGTCCTTGGATTACAGGTGAAAGCCAAGTGTCTGGCTATGTTTACTTTTAAATCATTCTACTGCTCAAAGATTCCCTGTAAAAATGCTTTATTCAGTCATTAGGTACTGAAGGCAAAATAGGCCAATATGTGTTCATAAGGGTTGTATGTGAGTCATCTGACTCTTAACTATTTTCTTTTTATTAATAATTAGATAAGGAATTATGTATAAAGTAATGGTCTGGAGGTTAGTAAATATCGTATGCACATCACAGGAAGGAAGAGTCTTATGCATTTTTGTACAGCAATTATTTAGAGCCAGGAAAGGGACTTGCTAGATGACACTCTCTACACACACACACACACACACACACACACACACACTCAGCATTTTCTATGATTTAATGGGGATACATATTTTGATGGGATTTCAAATTTTCATAATGTGTTCATCTGGTTTAAGAGCCGGGCCCCCTAATAGTGTTTCACTTCTTATTCCACCTTTATATCAGTGGCTTCCGTGAACACAATTAGTGTGTTAATTATCAGTCACTTTTAACTAGGTATTAAGTACAGCTAATAGTAAATCTGCAATTCACCTTTTATGCCTTTGAGCATACTTCTGGAAACAGTGAAGATGTCAAAACAAAGTAATAGTGCAAGTGATACCTAGGCTAAAAAGGGAGAGTTCTGCTAGGTTTTACGGTATAAAGGAAGATGGATGGTCCTGGAAGGAATTGGAGAACATCCTCCTAAGTATCACAAGAATGAAAAGCAAGCATCCAAAGTATTCAACACTAAAATGAAACTAGTAGATGAACAATTACACACCCACACAAGAGAAAAAACACATCTAAATTTAAGAAAGGAGGAGGTGGGAAGGGGTGTGATAATCTCTCACCTACCAGGCACAATGCATATGGCACACCTCCTGAGTGCAGGGCTCAGCTGCAACTTAGACCTTCTCTAGTAAGTGCAAATAATGTAACATAATTGCATGCACATTATTGTACATACAATTATGTTACATTATTTGCACTTGCATTGTGGTGCAAATTATGTAATGTAACATAATTGTATGTATATTAATCTGAAATAAGTAACAAATAAATCAAAAATAAATCAAAAAATAAAGAGTGAAGATAGTGAAAACAGAAAAGAGAAAGATGTGAGCACTTTTCAAATAAGAATGCAAAGAAAAATGAATTCCTGAACCGTATGCAATTACGGTGTTTTATAAAGATGCTGTAATAGCATGATATGAATCTGACTTAGGTGCATTATGCTTGGAACTTAGAGTGGACTGATTAGTAGCAAGAGAAGTAGGCTTTCTGAGTTGGAATGGAAAAGCCAGGCTTGTCTCTTCCTTTTGATTGAAGAAGATGTGGTTCTCACTGTTGCACAGGGGTGAGTCTGAGTATCTGTTTTGATAATATTGTGTCATTCGTGCCAGTCTATTTTATTTTATCTCTCTTGTTTTGTTGTGTGCAGAAAATTAGAGTAATCAATCACACCTAAAGAATCAGTAATATGATAGGAAGATCAGTGTGACCTGTCTAAACATTTCATTGTGGATTGCAATGCCATATTTTACTTTCTTTCTCCAATGTGGTATTAACCTACATACAGTAAATTTGTAACAAACAAACTGGTAGTAAGTTTATAAATATTTTTAAATTACTGAGCAATAGATTATTAAATCTCACCCTGGACTTCTCTACTTTAGATTAAATAATTGGAAGTGGTGCTACTTGATAGATGCTACACTTTCTGATTTGTGATTTATTTCCAAGACTTATACAACTTTTTCATAACCTCTTTAAAGAAGTAAAAAAAAGAAAGAAAGAAAACGAGTCCTTCAAGATATATTGTGGATAATTCCAAACCCTGTGCTCTGCTTCCAGACAACTGAAGAAAATTTAACCAGACTAGATATTTCTTGGCACTTATTTAGGACACCTGCTTAGTTACTTTTTTTTAAAAGATGAAATATTTTCTCCCCTTGTTTTTTGAGTTGTCTTACTTTAGTCAAAGGTAAGAACCACTTCGTTAATCATACCTAACGACACCTCATTCTTTATCAGAGCTATAAGGAAAAATAGAAAATAATTATGTAGGAGTTATATTTTCAAAAGATTATGATCAAATTGAGAAAGGCAAACCAAAATCAAAAACAAAATTCCAGGGATTAAAGTTGGGAGGACATGAAAAACAAGGTAATAAAGGCAGATTGAAAAATATAAAGGAATCGCAAAATTCTATGTTTTTTTTTTTTTTCCATTTCTAGCTGGTAAAACTTGCTGGCTAGGCTATTGTCTACAGTTGCTTCAGATGTTCCTTTATAACTGTCACAGGATACAAAAGAGTTCCACCTTGTACCTTCTCAAATGGGAATTACTCACCAAGTAGAATTCTCTATATTGTATGCTTAAGTGAATTTGTGAATGATATTTAAAAAAATGCTAACTTATTCTTCCTTAACAAAATGAATGAACTATTCTCCTTACTTACATAATAGTCCAATAAATATAAGGAATACAAATAAAGAATCCTTACATTTTAAAGTTAGACAGCTCAAGGGGATGTATATGAAATAATAACAATAACAATGATACAAAGTGCAATATTTAATAAAAACAAAAGCGCTATTGAGACAGTACTTTGTCATAAAGCGTAAAATAGGAAGACCAATGGGCTCATTTATTTTCCCTAAATTTAACACCTATAACTGAAGGAGGATCCATAGTTTTACAAAAAATGCCAACTTGTTGCAAACACTGAGAAAATATTCTCTAGAAGATGCCTAAGTGAGTAAGAAAGGATTTACCTAGAGTAAAACCTTTATTAAGGAGAAGAATTCATAACAAATAACCAGATGTAAGTGATTCACTCAAGGTTTTTTGGGTTGCTTTTTTTTTTTTTTTTTAAACCATGGCTGCTTTTGAGCAGCAGCAGAGAGAGAAATATTTCTGGGCTCCTGCTTCAGGTGGTTATTTTTAAAGGTAAATATTTCCACTTTCTTTCTTCTTTATCATACCTATTTCAAGGTTGTTTGTGTGAAATAAGCCTGCACTCTACTTGCTCCCTCCAAAATAAACCTGTTACTGCTCCTATTGCATGTGTGTGTGTGTGTGTGTGTGTGTGTGTGTGTGTAGAGGGCGACAGTGTTCTATGTTCCATTCTCTGGAATCTGGATAAGTCTGTGATTCACTGGTGTCTAATGGAATGTAGCAGAAGTGATGTTGCCTGATTTGTGAAGCCATTAAAATGAAGCCTCTTCTCCCTGGTTACAAGAGCACCTGCTCTTGGAGCCCTCCCCTTCGGGGCTGACTGTCTGGAAGCCTCTGTTCTGTGAAGTTTACACTGGCCCAGGAAGAGAGAACACAGAGAGAGGTCCTGGGACTACTGGGTGATGAGATGAGATGTCCAGCTACTCGCAGCCTGCTCACAAGCTGACCCACACTGCTTCTCCCCCAGCACTGACCACAGTCTAACTGCACCCTTGAGAGATACTCTGAAGCAATACTCTGGAGTTGAATTGCTCCCAATTCCTGACCCACAGATTATGGTTTTATGCTTTTATATTTTGGAATGATTTGATATGTTGCTAATAGGGTTAACCTTCATATATGAGCCTTTAAAGAAACACAGAGATCTAATTTCTGTGTAGAATTAAGATGGGGTTTGCATCTTCCACTTTTTACCATTTCCACAATTTCCTTTTTGGTTTTAATATTTTAATATGTTTAGTTATTTTTCTTGGCTTAGACCTTTAATTATTTTTCTGATAAGAGTTAAACTACTCATATTTTATTTTATTTTGTTTTTATTTTTTCCTTTAAGACAGAGTCTTACTTTGTGACCCTCAAAGTAGAGTACTGTGGTGTCACTTACTTTGTGACATTCGCAGTAGGGTACTGTGGTGTCACTTTGTGACCCTCAAAGTAGAGTACTGTGGTGTCACTCACTTTGTGACACTCACAGTAAAGTATTGTGGTGTCACTTATTTTGTGACACTATAGTAGACACTATAGTATTGTGGTGACACTTACTTTGCTCACAACAACCAAAAAAGAGTACTGTGGTGTCACTTACTTTGTGACATTCGCAGTAGGGTACTGTGGTGTCACTCACTTTGTGACCCTCAAAGTAGAGTACTGTGGTGTTACTTACTTTGTGACACTCACAGTAGAGTACTGTGGTGTCACAGCTCACAGCTCACAACTTCAAACTCTTGGGCTCAAGTGATTCTCTCGCTTCAGCCTTCCGGGTAGCTGGGACTTACAGGCAACTGCCACGATGCCCAGCTAATTTTTTTTTTTTTTTAAAGAAATTGGGTCTCACTCTAGCTCAAGCTGGTTTCCAACTCCTGAGCTCAGGTAATCCACTGGCCTCAGCCTCCCAGAGGGCTGGGATTACAAGCATCAGCCACCACACCCTCCTTTAATTTTTTTAAAGAGTAACTTTAAAATATATATCATGTAGTTTTCTTTGTTTTTAAATATTGCTACAGTGGCAGAACTGAGTATGCAGCAAACGAGGTTAACATCCTTAAAGTCTAGTGTCTAATATGTTAAGATATTACATTAACTCATCAAAAAGGAATATAAATGTATTTTGAAAGGCATAACATTAGATTCTATTTTAAAATGTAAAAAGATAATGGTGATAAGTCCCTTTTTGATTCTTATAGTGAATTCCAAAAAGTAGAAGAAAATATATGTACATATATAGGGAGGCATCTGTGGCTCAAAGGAGTAGGATGGCAGCCCCATATACCGGAGGTGGAGGGTTCAAACCCAGCCCTGGCCAAAAACTGAAAAAAAAAAAAAAAAATATATATATATATATATATATATATATATATACACACACACAAGTACTGCATATGAAATATAATTATTATGTACATAGTGCATATGTATATATGTAAGTATGTAATATATGTATTATGTACATATAATATATACACACACATGTTTTTTATATATATTAAAGTTATTAAGCTTTAACATAGAACAGAAGTGAAAGAGGTTCTCAGAGCAGGGGAGATTTGTTGGGAAGATTGTGACTGTGCGAAAATTTGTAGAACGACAGGAAGGGAGAGAATGACTATTTTAGAAGTCACAGCAAGACTGACATAAGAGCAAATAATTTTTAAGTTATCAGGACTTTAAAGACAAATTTCACTCACTTTAAGAACTTTCTAGACATGATCCCTCATTTCCTGATGGTCTTGATTTTGACTGTTACCGAAGATAATAGCCGCTTACAGTGTCCAATGTACATGAATTTGCATGACTGTATTTGCATTCATTTTTACCATTTTAAACTATGCACATTTAGCTTCACATTTCATGTTCAGACAAACCCAAGTGAGCTTACAAATGGGATGTAAAACTGGTGAGCTTCGGTCAACTCTATTGGGTTCACAAGGTTTTGACAAGTATTGTCATATTTTACAAAGAAACATGGAGATGAACGCAAATGGAATCACAAAACCCCATGAATTCTCAAAAATTTGCTATAAAAACTGGATGGCTCAACTAAATTGAAACAGTGAACTTAGGTCTCAGTTAATCCAGAAACAATGAAACACTTCATTTAGAAACCTGACCAGGGTCTACATAGACCTGACTTTTTTCTAAAATTGAACTTCCAAGTAGCTGAGTTTGCATGCTATTGGGTTTGAAATAAAATTTCACTTTGACATGTGCTGAGACAAAAAATGATGAATTTTACAAAGTCATACAAAGAGGGAAAAAAGTGTTTCTTATTAGCCTGATTACCCAGTAAGACGAAAATCAAGAACACTTGTCCAAGGGCTTAAAAATTAGTTCACTTTGGGTGGTACCTGTGGCTCAAAGGCATAGGGCCCTGGCCCCATATGCCGGAGGTGGCATATGTGGGGTACAATGTGTTGATTTTTTTATACAATCTGACGTGGTTACATAAAACCAATAGCTTTCACCTCATTTACTTGATTATTGTGTTAAGACATTTATGTTCTACACTTGACAGATTTGACTTGTACCCTTGCAATATGCTCCATAGGTGTGGTCCCGCCTTTTACCCTCCCTCTATCAAACCTCCCTCCTCCCCTCCCTTCCCACTCTATTTCTCTTCTTCATCCTGGGCTACAGTTGTGTTTTATCTTTCATAAGAAAGTATAAGTAAATATTAGTAGGTTTCATAGAAGTACTGAGTGCATTGGATACTTTTTCCTCCATTCTTGAGATACTTTACTCAGCGTGGCTTTGCTCTTTGTGGACAGGTCTGAATATTGGGATGTTGTTCAGAATATTGAACATAAATGTCATCATTCATTACTTCTTTTTTCACCCATGTTCATATATATTGAATGATATCTATCATAAGCTTAGCACCAGTTAATATCTCAAATAACGATAATAAAATCCTGAGTTATTCTTCACTTAACATTTTACTATTCCCTTGTAGCTATTATTAATATGATTGTCTTAAAGCACAGGCTCATAGTTAAAGAGAACTGTCACATGAGTAACATAGGATATATCAGAACTTTTAACGCTATATTTTAATTAGACAATTCTAAATACATAAATAGCATAGGATATATCAGCACTTTTAGTACTATATTTTAATTAGACAATTCATACAAAAAACATATCTTGAACACTCACTGTTACCATATATTGCCCCAAGATAGGAATTTAGAACTTTAAATAAAAGGGAAAACGTCAGATTTCTGCTCTTATAAAGTATGTGTTTAGTATGTATGTCTCTATCTTGGTGGAGAGGAAGGTTCTGCAGACAAAATAAAGTAAAAGTTAAAATACAAGTAAATTGTATTCTGTACTAGGAAATGAAAAGTTATGTGGAAAAAAAAATAAAGCAAGGGAACATGGAGAATGATGGAGGTTGTGAATGTGAATGCAGTAGGAGACATTTGAGCAATGACCTCAAATGACGAACAATTAGCCATAAGTAGATTGGGATATAGCATTCCAACAAGAAAACAAGTACCAGAGCTTCAATGAGAAAGCAAATTTGGCATATTGAAAAAAATGGTAGGACATCCAATGAGCATACTATGGCACAGAGATTCTATTACCCAGTTAATAATACTCTTTCCTCTTATTTCTCATTTTCTTTTCTCTTGCTAAAGTTGGTCCTTTACTACAAATCCTGCACTGTGTTTTCCCTCAGAATTTTACCATTTGTAAACTCCCCTCGGAATTTTATTATTTTTGTACTTCATGTTCTTAATGATTTGATTCATAGTGTTGCTTATATTATTAAATATAACAAAGGCCAGTTCAAACTCCTGAAATATGGCAACATTTGTTGCTGCTTGTTAAGATTCATGATTCATACTTTGGTTATGGAACAAAAAATTTATTTTTTTCAAGCATTAAAGGCCGTTTAAAATATTATTTTATATAAATAAAATCACACCTATATAAAATTGAATGTTAAAGAGAGGAATCTTTAAAATATTCTATAAAATTATATGTATTAATGACATGAGAAGTATATATCATTTTATATAATATGTAATATACATATATATTTAAGGTAGCATAAAATCACTTCTACCTCTGGAAGATAAGAAGAAACATTTTTAGGGCAGTAGGTTATGGGCTGGGACTTAAATATATATATATATATATATATAAATGAATAGAATCACATTCTAGAATCACATTTAGAACAGAAAGACAGAGTAAAGATTAAAGACCCAGAGATGGGGGAAAATATATTCAGGGATTAGAAAGCAGAGCAGTTTTGAAGGTAAAATGTCACATCTAAAGTAAGGGTATCTTTACAGCCACACTGTGAAAGTCTCTGACAGAACTATTGGCCATTATATCAATTAATTGATGTATCTAGAATTAAAGATATGTGGAAAAGGTTGAGAGTTGTGTATACCAAGATCAGAATGATGGGAAACACCTACTCAATCACAGGAGGAGACAAATATTACAAATTTGAGAGAGAGAAATTCATAAACCCTAAAGACAAGTGTTTGTAACTGTTCCTAGGTCTTAATAGATATCTATGAAAAAAATATTGAATAAATTAAATAGTTTGATGGAATTAATTAGCCTTTGTTAAAGAAAAATCAAAAGGTCAAATACGAGGAGGATACATTAAATTTCTATTAAAAAAAACTGCACAAGTATATAACCATGAAAGTGACAAGATTTTACACAATGAAATACCCAGGAATCTTTATTTCCTGTGTGCTCTGTGTCAGCCAAGTTTGTGACATGCCAATCTGAACCACCAACACTATTTTAGACTTCATTATTAAAACGTAAATATAGCACAGAGATCAAGAAGGTTACAGTCTCTCTGGATATTAGTCAGAAAGAATCTGGTTTACTAGTTATAGTGTTTCTTTCTAAAAGACATCTCTGCACATTTTTTGCAGGCTAAAACCTAGGGGCATCTGTATGTCTTTGTCCAAACCAACTCCAACCTCTGTGAGGAGCTTCATCATTAGTGATATCTTCCTCTCAATTGTTATCGGCAAACACATTCAGAGTATTCTCACTCAAGGCTTGTAGGGGTTCCGATGCTCTTGTTAGAACTCTGTTGTTCACTTGAAATGTGATTATCCAGCAGGTTTTAAATGTCCTAATCACACACACACAAACATTAACTATAGGTGGTGATGGACAGGCTAAATCATCTGACTGTGGCAATCACTATATAATGCATATGTGTATAAAATCATCCTCTTGTAAACTTTGAATTTGTACAATTTTTTTGTGGAATAAAAATTTTTTAAAAAGATGATAAAAGAGGAGAGGGCTTTGATGAACAAATATGTAAACACCCACCTAGAGGCAGGCACTTTCAATGGAGAAGACGGGGGCTGCCTGCTATATACTCATTTGCGACTTAATTTTCAAAGGATCTGCTTGACAGTATTCAACAGTCTGGAAAGTTTCTTGTTGTCTTTCATCTTCTGATTTGGTTTACAGTTTTCTCATACATGGATTTTAAGGATTCTCTCCAATTCAACATTCCAGTACCAGTAAAAATTGCCCCTACCCTGTGTAGACTTCCTCAAGTGTGCCAATGAGGAGACACTCATCCTTCCACCATGTCTCCACAGCAGTTGTTAGGTGCGCCTAGCAGCGGTTCTCAACCTGTAGGTTGTGACCCATGGGAACTGCATTAAAGGGCCGCGGCATCGGGAAGGTTGAAACCACTGGAAGAGTCATAATATCATCTTTTATTCATTTTATTTTTTTAATCTGATAATTTTTATCTTAACACTGCTGCTCATAAACATACACCAAATAAAAGTCTAAATTTTAAGAATGAACCATACTAAAAATTATTGCCATTATCAGTTTATGAGCAAGACTATTATTTTTTTTTTCATGATGTGAGATCACTTTCAATGTGTGATAACATCCGCCCGCACATCATCACCTTGGAAATATAATATTTCGAGCAGGGTAGACCATTTTTTTTTCACTTTCACAATTTCCACATTGCTACCAAAAGTCTTTGGGGCATTTTCTTTGAATTCTGTCTTCCGTGTATCTCTCGCTACTTTTACACAGCCCTGAGAGTACCAGGTGTAGCTGAGTGCCACCTGTCGCCAGTACGCCACCACCTCACCTCACTGTCGTCAGTCACCAGGACACCATCGACATAAGCTCAGCTGGACGGGCCAACACAGGAAGGTCCTAAACTTTATTTTTAAAATATTAAAATGAAAACACCACCTGAGAACAACCACTATAAAGGTTTGTACTCTTCACAGTTTCTTAGAGCAAAAGAAAAATAAACAGCTTACTTTAATTTCTGAAATAAATTTGAACTTCCTTTAAAACAAGAATAACCTAATACATCCCAGGGTTTAGAGATATTATAACTTTGGGGCCTAAACTTTTATTAGAGCTTTTTTACAAAATGTCCCAGAAGAACACATGTAGGATTGGGTTAAGAGTGATGACAACTCAGTCTTTGAAGGGACCCACCACAGGGGCCCTGCTGAGTTAAAAAAAGAAAAGTTGTATGGGGCTTATGAACTTTCAATAAATGGAAAGATTAAAATAACATGAGTGTCAAACAGATGTGGTAGAAGTGAGATAAAGGTCAGCTGGGAAAATAGGAGTCTATGATTAGAAAAAAGAACGTGGGTAGTAAATTTTAAGTTTTCTTTAACACAGAGCAGTTGTAACAGAGCCAATATCCAAGATGATGTCTTAGCTATAGAAAGCTACCAAGAAGAGGCAAGAAAGGTGTCGAGGGCTAAAGATAACTAAACATTCTGCAATTCTGATGCTATGTTAGTCATTCACATAAACGATGATATTAACAAAGAAGGTGAAGTGACTGCAAAGGACTTCAATTAATTCTGGGAGGTCTTATTAAGAGGTTACCAGATTAAGCAATGAAAACAGGCAGTGAATACTGGACTTAGTCTACACAGACATGGAGGCTAAAAATCTAAACATTTTATAGGGGATCCAAGTGAACACCAAATCTCCTATACAGGGGACATGGTTAAAGAGCAAACATTTCTTACAGGATTTGAGTAGAAGCACTGTCTATGAACTAAACAAGATTTCTTTTAGTGGATTCAAGGATTTTTACCAGCAGGATATTAAAAAGTTTTACATTGTAAGAAGAATTGGTTAATATGGAAAGAGTACTGTAGAATACACTGTGTTAGCATTTGGTAGAGAGGAAACAGTGTGATTAACATTTTGAGAATAAAAACCACAGAACATTTGGCAGATAAAAGTAATAGAAAGGACAGAGACTAAGGCCGCTGATAGTAATAGTATGAATGGAATGAACACACATACGTAGACATTCAGTGGATCTCAAACTACAAAAAAGATGATCTACTAATATTGCAGTCTAGAATAAGTTTCCTTTTATCAGGGTAGGAAGGTTAGGAGTCTGTGATTTTTTTAACAGACTCTCAGTAGAAATAGTGTATTACTCTATATATTCTCCACACTAGTTGAGCTAGTTTTAGAACTGATTTCACACTTGCAATATTTTCATACTCTTTCTTATGCATGAATACAGCAAGACATTTTCAAACATTTATCTTCTCCAAAGGTCTGTATTTGAGAGGCTTCACCTATTTATTCAGGGACATGTGCATGGCTTTAAGTTCAAGTAGGTTTCATATAGAAAGAAGGCAAAGAAAAAGAAGCAGTGGCCAGTTTTGCATCCCCAGTTTAGATCTTCGAAATTCATGTCAAATACAGTAGCTTTGAAAATCAAAGACTTTGACTTGCACTGAGTGGGACTGTTAAGTGAGGGAAAGTCACTGGATGCTGTCCTATAGGGAATACAAAGGAGCAGCTTAAAGGGATGTCCTTACAGCCAGAGGGAAGCAAAGTGCAGGGTATCAAGAAACACATCCTGAGAGGAGGTCTTTGGGGCCTAGGAAAAGGGGCCAGATCTGGAACAGGCTAAGTGAAGATGAGTAAATTCAGGAAAGGGAGATCAAATGGCATCTTTAATTTTCCCATGTCAACACATTGAAGGGAAGCAAAGACACAGCCATCTGTGTTCATATTTGGCTAATAATGATGACCCATGTTAGCTGAGTTTTTGTTTCCCTCCCCATTCAATCCATACATAATTCCCACGAAACATCCAGTAACATTGAACTACGTACGTCCCTAGATCGTCTGAGCCCAAAGCCCACTCACTCATGGGGATATCTTCTTCTTCAGTGAGCTAGGATGTTTGTAATTAGGATGTCTATTCATTAGATTCACAGTCAAATTTTCATGGGTTATCTTGTACTGCCAAAGAGAAGTCAGTTCAGAAAACAAATGATATGGTCCACTCACTCACAGAAACCTCTATCTCTAGTCCTTCTTCCTTCAGAAGAGGGGATAGGGCCCCGTGCAGGGGACGGGAAGGAGATAAATTTACTCTTTGTTAGAAAACTGAAAGATTATGCCTCTTCGTGGCTGTTTCTTCTTCTTTTCCTTTTGTTCTCCTCCTTTCTCTTCCTAACGAATGCCTTACATCTCATTGTGCAGGAGTATGCTCTTTATATAAAGGAGCTGATGTCGATAGACAATTTGTTTATTTATTATAAACAATGTAATGGTGACTATTTCTGACCATATGCTATTTCACAAAGCTAAGTGTATTTTTGATAAGATTCCTAGAAATAAAATTGGCACAGGAAGTGTTCATTTACATTTTTAGTAATATTTTCTCCATAGAGCAGGGTTTGTACCAATTCACACTCCCACTAATTTCCTCACGTCTTTGCCAATGTGGTACTTAATCAAACATTTTGCTTTTTCCCAACTTGATGGAGAAAAAAATGTTTCTATTTTAGTAGAAATTTACCTTATCATGAGTGAAATTGAACATCTTTTCATATGCTTCACATTTGCTTTTGTTCTTTTTTTCTGCATACACGTCTTCGTGGCCTTTGCCCACATTTCTTATGGATTTTGAGGTATTTCCTATTCATGTTCACAAGTTTTTTTTAATATGGTAAAGAAAGTTACTAATCTTTTTTTAAATTTTTATTCATTTGTAAGCATCAGTTTCTTTGAGAACTTCAGAGATTTTAGTCAGACTGAGTTATGTATTATCTACTTGAAGATTATTTTACTAATATGTCTCCATTGTGTTGTAATAATATCATTGTGTCAGATAGTTTCTTGAGTTAAATTCTTGAACCATCTCTCTGTTTTTGTGTGAAATGTGACACTGGGATTAAGTTTTGTTTCTCCCTCACCCCGCCCCTGGGACATCCAAATGTCTAAAAACATTTTTTTTTTGAGAGATTCGTATTTTTCTCGCTGGCTCTTCTTACTTATGTGGTTCTTACTAATTGTCTATGGCTTCTTATTTTTTTTAGTGATGAATGTGAAAACTTAGGCAAAATGAAACAAAAACAAAACAAGTGCTCAAATAATGGTGGTTTCTCAAAGTCTGTTTAAGAGATGTTAAACTCCTGTAATATCAATTTTCTCTCCTTCAAACATACATTGTATTGGTTACTATCACTTTTTTAACATTACGAGGACTAAATTAAATACATTTATACACTTCCTTATACTTTTCATGTTATAACCTTTTATGAGTGTTAACTATTCTTGTTTCAATAATTATGTTACTAATATAGTCATTTCTATGACCCCATACAAGAAATCTCTTCATTATAGTCATTTCTACGGCCCCTATACAAGCAACCTCTTCATTTAAGCATACTAGATCCAATACAAACTGACAAAAGTAAATTTGAGACCCACTGTTCCATGCCCTTAAATTGCATTAACTGATACCTACCCCCCAAATGGAGCCTCTTTAGAGAAGAAAGGTAGGTGAGATTCCAGGAGAAAGACTCTTGTAAGATATAACCAAATAGCTAAAATATTTTATTTTGCTTCACAATTTTGTTTAGGGCTATTGTATTTGCTTCAGTGTTTTGACGAAGAGGTATTTTTCAGTTTGATAAAAAATGATCGTATGGATTATGGATGAGTTACAAGATGAAGTAGGTCTAACCATCATTCTAGCAGTGTTGATAGACCGATATAAATGAGCCTCTGCATTAGCTATTAATCTTGGCTAACTAATTTGAGCTATGTATTATTATTCTCTTCTTAGTAACGTGTATAAATTTGTTCTTAATTATAACTGTTTTTTTTTTTCCCAGACTGATTCCTGCTGTCTCCTTAAATTCTCAGGGCTTTCCTTGTTTAAATGGATCATTTATGTGGTTTAAAATACATTCACTGTGGTAGTAAAGGATTAGATATATCACACAAACAACAAAGTAGCTTTAAGCAACAACTTTATAGTTTTGTTCTTTTCACCTATTACCCTGATATAGTGATGTTTACATTTCAGTTTTGAAATTAAGATAGTATAGATGGTGGTTCCCTAATTTTCAAAATATTTAATGTCAATTCACCCTTAAAGAAGTAAGCTCTATTTTGAGAAATGTGTATAAGGTTAGAAGCAGAGGTTAAAAGCTAAGTATTGTGGCTTAAGTTTAAAAGCGTCTTAAAATAGAGACAAGTTTTTAGAAGAAATACAGAAAAACGGTATATTTGTACACATACATGATATGTTTGTGTTTTAAGCTAAATGGTCTTACGATAGTGAAAAAAATAAGAAAAGTTTATAAAGTTCATAAAGTAAAAAGTTATAATAAGCTAAGGTTAATTACCGAAAAAATATTTTTTATAAATTTAGTTAAGTCTAGGGCAGTGCCTGTGACTCAAAGGAGTAGGGCACTGGCTCCATATACGGGAGATGGTGGGTTCAAACCCAGCCACGGTCAAAAAAAATAAAGAAAAATAAAAAACTGCAATAAATTTAGTGTAGTTCTAAAAATAAAGTGTTTATAATATCTGTAGGTAATGTCCTAGACCTTCACACTCACACACCACTCACTTCTGGACTCATTCAGACCAACTTCCAGTAAGCTCCACTCATGACAAGCACTTTATAAGCACCCTAGCTATGGTACACCATGATACACTATTTTTTTTTTATCTTTTATATAGTTTTTCTTTTTCTTTCTTTCTTTTTTTTTTTTTTTTTTGCAGTTTTTGGCTAGGGCTGGGTTTGAACCCACCAACTCTGGCATATGGGGTCAATGCTCTACTCCTTTGAGCCACAGGTGCTGCCCAAGTATTTTCTAAAATGTTTTAATGACAAGCAAACATTGAAGGAATTTGCCACAACATGTATGTTGTATTTACTGTACCTTTTCTATGTTTAGATATGTTTAAATAAATAACTATTTACCATTGTTTTACAATTGCCTATGGTATTCAGAATGGTGTGACATGCTATACAGGCTTATGCCTGAGAGCAATAAGCTATCCTGTATGGCCTAGATGTATACAGTGGGCTCTCCCATGTTCATTCCTGTAAGTACATTCTATGACCACACAACAACAAAATCTCTAATAACATATCCCTGTCATTGATATATGACTGTAATTGGCAAACTATTCTCTCTTGGCAGGTAAACAACAAGAACAGAAACAGCTTATGAAAGTTTTAAAAGCTGTTGGGTTTGGTATCTTATGTGTAATCCCAGCACTTTGGGAGGTTGAGGCAGGAAGACCACTTGGCCTCAGGAGTATTCCATGCTGTGGTGATCTGCATTCTAGGCTGGCTGACAAAGCAAGACTGTCTTAAGAGCATAAGTAAATAAATTAATTATTAATCTATCAATCTCTTGCATCAAAAGCAACACAAGTTGTAAGTTAGAGGTGTTTATACTTAAAGAGCATGCTACCCTCCAAATAAGAAGAGATTTATACGAATAATGTAATGTGTCTGAATCTTTGAATCTTGGAAATAGTGTCAGCAAAATCCATTGCTTATATTTTCATTCGTCTTTGACTGTAAAACTGAAATTAATCTGTTCGAAGAGTATAAAATATCGTCTTTACATTTAACTCTATGTAATTTTGTCTTAGCACTTAATTAATCTCTTCAAATGTGTAGCTGTAAGATGAAAAAAAAAGGTCTTGTTGAGTGTCTTTAGCAGTAAAATTCTAAGAAACTAGTGAGTGCTTGATGTGTAATTGAATCTAGGTTTAATAAACTAAACACAGAGGGCAATATTTTCTTTTGACTTTAATAAATGCCAGGAAAATGCAGTTTAAAAAAATACTCAAGCAAAAGAGTAGAAAGATATCAGTGTATTTTTGTTCTCTCTTATTCATTTCATCTTATTTGGGTTGCACAAGGATACAGATAGTTGATTTAGAGCTATCTTATCTATTTTTTTTTTAATTGTTGGAGATTCATTGAGGGTACAAAGAATTAGGTTACACTGATTGCATTTGTTAGGTAAATTTCCTCTTATAATTGTGTCCCGCCCCCAAGAGGTGTACTACACACCGTGACCCCCTATCCCCCTCCTTCCTTCCCTCTTCCACCTACTTTAGTTCCCTACCCCCCACCACGTATTAGGCCATCTACTGCCTCATATTAGAATTGAGTACATTGGATTCTTGCTTCTCCATTCTTCTGATACTTTACTAAGAAGAATGTGTTCTTAAAATTTACCTTTCCACATTACAAAAGAAAAGTAAAGCAGAAAAAAACACGCAACAAAAACCCTATAATACCCACAAATAATTTAAAGCCTTAAAACTCAGATTTTAGATCTTACAGGAAAGATAGCAATTGCTTGTTATGGAAATATTTACCCACTACATATATTCCTGTGATAGCTAATGATATTAGCAAATCTTGTGGATTAAATGGTAAAGAAATTTTCATCAGTTTAGGTTAGAGAAAAATTAATTGCCAAATAACATGTTCTTTCTAGTGCTGTAAATGAGCTCAGCTCATACCATTCACTGTCAGATATCCAGTAAGTTAAGCGGCAAGGTGTTTGGGCAAGGAAAGCAACTTTTATTCATAGAGCCAGCAAACTGAGATGATGTCTGACTAATGTCCCACAGCACCATGTTAAGTTAGTATGAACTTTAAGGTCCTTTTATTTTAAGGGAAGGGGAAACGGAAAGTTGCAAGAGGTAATGGAGGACCCCAGGTATCTGGGTGTCAGTGAGGGTCTAGGGCAGGTTGTAAACATCTTTGCTTCTGATCAGTTCAGTTAACTTTGCAGGATGAAGGTGAGAATGTTCCCAAAGATCTCTAGCATACAATTGTTACTTGTGTGTTTACTTTTCTTATCTCTGGGGAGTTAGTTTAGGGAAAAGGACAGTTATAATCTCTCTGTTAGTTATTATCTATTTACTAGCCTACATGCAGAGCTAAGCAAAAGTTTTTAGCCTAACGTATATTATTACCACAGGAATCAAAATGGAACTAGTAATGCTAAGCCTCCCTTCCACTCTGACAGTTTTAAGTTCTCTGTCTCATTTTCTACAATCATGAAGGATTTCATCACCTAACATTATCCACAAATTACTCCTGTATTGTAAGTGAAAAAACACAAAACAACATCATGTAAGATACATATTTCTTTTTCACACTCAGCATTTCTATTAAAGTTAAATTTTTAAAAAGCTAGTTTTATCAGGTAGTATTTCTTTAATGTAGTGGACTTTCCATCATATCAAGGAAAAATAATTCTTCTCTCAAGACATTTAAAACTGTGCTCTTAGGCTGGGAGCAGTGGCTCGTGCCTGTAATTTTAGCACTCTTTGAGGCTTAAGCAGGTGTATTGGCTAAGGTCAAGAGTTTGAGACCAGCCTGAGCAAGAGTGAGACCCTCATCAAAAAATAGCTGGTCATTGGGATAGATGCCTGTAGTCCCAGCTACTTGGGAGGCTGAGGCAAGAGAATCACTGAGCCCAAGAGTTGGAGATTGTTGTAAGCTAAGACACCATGACACTCTACCAAGGGTGACCAAGTGAGACTCTGTCTCAAAAACAAAAACTAACAAACAAACAAAAACTGTGCTCTTTATCCCCAAAGTCTTGCATACAAATGTCTGATAATTGACATCTGACTTAGGAATGAAGTCTTGTGCCTGCAATAAAGCATTGGCAAATTCTTTAGCAATAGTCTGAGTTTTGCACCTGCTTTAGACACTACGTGTAAAAATAGGCAAAGGCTAATGTTTTTATTTAGTAATTTATTCCCAGCGATATTGCTAATACTTTTTCTTTAGCTTGTACAGAGTCACAAAGGAGAAGGGTGTACATCTGGACAGAGGACCAGCAACGTAGTGGTCACTTTCATTGACAGTAACTTAGCCCCATAGAAACATCACTCCTGTTTTCAAAGCTGCAGAGTGTGTCTGTGGTTACTGATATTTTCTGCAACTAGAATTCCAGTCAGTCTCATGTTCCATAAAAACCCAGAGATACATCAAAAATCCATTCACTCTTGGTGCCTCCGCTACTGTAAGATAATACAAGGATGAACTGTCATACACAGGGTATGGTGAAAAAGCCAAGAAAGACTTCTGAGAGAGTATGCTTTGGAGAGTAAACAAAGAGCAGGTAATAATTGCATAAAGTTCAGAGATGTTGGGTGAGAAAACAGCCTTAAGGACAATAGACTCTCGAAATTAAAAAAATATATGTCATAGGGAGAGTCTTGAGAGTTGAGTAGGCTTCAGGACCATGATTGTTGCGATGAAAATGACAACGTGGGCAGGTGCCAAAATGAAAAACTTGAAGAAATATCTCTGTCAGCTCAGGATCTGAAATTTTATTCTAGATAAGATAAAGAATAATAAAGAATTTTATATGAGGTGTGCTAGAATATGATTTGCATTTAGAAATATGAAGAAAACTTATGTCATGAAAACAATACTGTAGACAACAAAAAATAAAATTAAAAGCCGTCTCTCTTATCAGTTAAGAAAAAAAGTAAGAGACTTTTCTAATCACATAGCTAAGAAAAGTAAGTATCTTGGTCTAGCACAGAGATAGAGTATTACGAACTTCGAAGGTTTTTTAAATTGATTGAATGCTGGGAGTATAATAGTCAGAGAGTCTGAGATGAGTGTCAGCTCACCGGGGTAAACGACTGATAGAAGTATCTGTAATCAAAATGCAGGACAGATTGAAAAGAGAAGATAAAAATTAATCCCTTTAGTATTGATGTTAGGGTGCCCATTGAAAATCCAGACAGAAATATTTAGAAACTAATGAAATAAATGTATCTGTGGGTCAGGAAGCGATTATGATGAGCCAGAGGACTGAATTTTGTTGGAGAAGCTAATGATCAACTCTGCTCCTCATAGTTCTTAATTGGGACTAAGATCCAAATGGACCCAAGTCAGACTGACAGGAGGAAAGCCCATCACGAAGAAATGACCAAAGATAAGGAATGATAAATTTATTAAGAAATGACAAGATTAAGGCATGTGGAGGTGGGTGCAGCAATTGTGGGAAAGTCCCCAGGAGGTCTGTGGGGGTGGCAGAGGGAAAGCTAGTGAAGGCGAAGCTTAGTGTGTTGGTCTGTACAGGCCCATTACAGCCGCATTGCCCAGCTTCTGGTAAGAAGGGTTATTTTCTCAACTCGGTACAGAAAATGCTTCTTTCTCAAAGCAATTTGTATGGCTTACTACAGATAGAAGAGAGAAGATCAGAGAGCTATTTCTGTATTTGCGGTTTCTCAAGAGGGACTTCACATCAAAATTATATATAGTATCAGCATACTTCTGGGGGCATGGTCTTAGCTCCTTCAGTTGAGACATTAGTATAAGTGGTGGCTGAAACCCCTGAAGGAAATACAGCTTAAGAGTAATAGTGGAACTTAAAACTCTGAGTAAGAGCGTTCTTTGGTGGGCCATGAGAGAAAAATATAATCCTGGAAGATTAAATAATTGATTAATCAAAGAAGTCTAAGGAAGGGGAGGGTAGTGTGGTGTCATAACTGTCATGGAAGTGGAGATTTTATGAAGGAAACATAGAATAGTGGAGAAGACATAAGAAATCAAAAATCTGAGGGAAAATGGGGCATCTATAAATTTAGGAGGTTGTGGGCAAACGTCTTGATTAAAATGCATTTTAGTTGTCAGATGAGTTCCTGGGAAGTAAGGAAGAGAGAAAACAAATTTCTATTCCTTTTGTAGAAATCTGGATAAAAGGGAGGAAGACTAGACCTCCCTCTCGGTTAAGGCGGAAGAATGGCACGAACCACGATGAGTAAGCCTAGAACAGAAGGAAAAATGGGCCTATAAGAAAAATGGAAGACCAATGAGGAGGTAAAAATAAGGATCACTTAGTGGCATATCAAAAAATAAGACAAAAGAAATACATTTTATTCAGCCATATATAAGCTTTTATATTTTTTTAATAATTTCATACATCTATATAGCACGTTTTAAAAACAACTCATCTGTCATATATTCATTCTGAGTTACAATTTTGGTCAATAAATCTAATCTTTGTCAGAAATATAATGAATAGGAGTATTAAATTTAATTCTGATGATTTCTAAGCACATCTTTTAAAATGTGGGAAGAAAAGAGAAAAGCCATAAAATTGTGCTGGAGGAAAAATAAATATATCTTCTCTCTCTTTTTGAGTTCAAAAGCTAGTGAGATATTTTGTCTGAAAAAAGGAGGACAATATTACATGAGTTCACATAAATCTTTAACAGACTGACTGATATATTCTACTGAAGTTTAACAAGCCTTCAGTCTTTCCACTCCTGGCTGCACTAACACCTGTTCTACTCAATTCTGAAATAAAATGTACATCCGATTTTCTTAGTGGATTGTAAACATGTTCAAAGGCAGTCCAGGGTGAGGATGTGTTTCTGGTGCAAATTGCTTTTTAATATTTCTAGACATATAAACCTCCCCTCAGCCATCCTCCTCACACAACTTCATATTAACCTAATGATCTGACTGTAACAAATTGTCAGAATGCATTTTGCTGCCAAACTGTTTTACAGTTAAGCTGTTGCTTCATGCTTGCCCCTTTTTGTTCAGCCAAATAATTTGCCTCTCAGCTCCGTGGCACAGTAAAAATGATACACAAGGATTGGAAATGGATGCAATCATGTATCCTGCAAGACAAATACCATTCATTTATTTCCAGTGTATTCTACAGTGAGTATTTTGTATTTAGGAGTAGAATTACAGCTTTATTGAGAAAACATCATGTGCAGAGATTTATTTTATTGTTGCTTACAATCCAAAAATAATATTTGTTAGTATATCATGATAATTTACAATATTAAATATTGGATAACATTTCGCTGTTCAAGAAATGTTTTATAACTCTTATTTCCACTGTTAGATGAACATCTCATAATTATATAGTAATGCTGTTTGTCTTCTATGTACCTCAGGTTTAATTCTTAACTTTGATTTAAGTGAAATAAGATCACAAAAGGAGCGTACTATTCCTCCTCTGGGAGGGGACACTGTGGGCGCAGGGCTGCTGTTGTCCAGTGAAGCATAGATAATGATAATTGATGGGCTTTATTTTTTTTTAGCAATCATTGTTTTAGGAGCTTCTTATTTTTAAGCCATTTAATTATTCTGTATTTTATTCAATATTATGTTAACTTCCTCTGGGCTTTAATCTCCTAGGATTTCACACTAAATTATGTTTGGGTATTGTCTTCACAAGTCTCATAACCTAGATTTGAATACAGAATACAGAATCAATTTATAATTTATTAAGGTTTTTCAAAACATGATTTTTTTTTCATTTTTCCCAAAGATTAGGAAAAGATTAGAATGCCTGTTTACAATCTCTTTTTAAAGTCTTGCCCTGTCACCCAGGCTAAAGTGCCATGGCCTCAGCCTAGTCCAAAGCACCTCAAACCCCTGGGTTCAAGGGCTCTTTCTGCCTCAGCCTCCTAAGTAGCTGGAACCTCCTGGTACAGGTCCCGGCGCAGTCGTTGGCTAATTTTCCTATTTTTAGTACAGACAGGTTCTTGCTCTTTCTCAGGCTGGCTTCACTCTTCTGAGCTTAAGGAGTCTTTCTGCCTCCCAGAGTGGTAGGATTACAGGCATGAAACATGGTGCTCAGCCCCTATTACAGTTTCTTAATCTGGGTAATTTTTAAAAGCTTATAGGTAGAAATACTTAGCAGGTGCTTGTAGGTATTATGTTACTCTTTTTGTCAAATATTATTTGTTTAGTTAGTTAATTTGTACTAGACATTAGTTTATAGCACAGTGTTATAGTTCCATTAATATATAAGAATATTGTCTATTCTTAAGGAGCTTAATTTTTAAGAATAGACTCACCTGGGACTGAAACTGTGAAATACAATTATTTTTTAAAAAAGATCATCCCTCTCATAAATCTATATCACATTCTAATGATATAAATAAAATATATGAGTAAAAATTTATAATGAGCAACATGAGGGAGAACCTACATAAGAATAAAAATTTAGGGCAGTGCCTGTGGCTCAAAGGAGAAGGGCGCTGGCCCCATAGCCGGAGGTGGTGGGTTCAAGCCCAGCCCTGGCCAAAAGCTGCAAAAAAAACCAACCAACCAAACAAACAAACAAAAAAAAAAAACCAAAGAATAAAAATTTAGGCAAGACACACATTCCCCCATGTTCAATTCAATTAACATAAGGGGTTCCCTGTTCTTACTCTTACAGACTGAAATTATGACTCTGTTTTCACGCAGAACTTTGTTTGACATGAACAGACTAATATTACTATTAGTTTTTCTTTTCATCAGTAGTTTTTTTCTTTCTGAATGATAAGTTCATGATCAATTTCCTAATCAGAAAATCCCATCCCATTTTTTCATTCTTTTTCACTTTATCCTCAGCAACATTGGTATTGTTTTGCCAACTCATCAGACATCTTCTGTCCGCATCTATAGCCCTGCACACATCCCTGAGTTTTTTCTTTTTGATTCTTCTTGTGTTTCCTCTCAGTCCGTCAATAACAAGGAGGATCAGAAATAAACTTTGACCTCAAGAAATTCTAAGAATAAGGTGTACTTTTCCAAAATTCTTTCTTTTTCTGTTTACTTAATGGAGACTGTCACCAATTTTTCACAGCTTCAAATTCTTAGAACACTCTTATAACAAACACTTCTCTTTAGTTTCAACTTGTACCTCAAATTTTTAAGCGGATCTAGTTCTTGATTTCTGACAAAAACACAGACATGAATAATGTGCAGGGAACTTGATAAGACCTTGGTCAAATCCCTTAATGTTTTAGTCTTCTTTTTCACGTTCTCGTAAAAGTGAAATTAAACTAGGTTGTCATTGAGTCTCTTAATAATTTTAACATTTTAACAATCTGTAAATCAGTTTTACATGAGTGTCTTAAAAGTTCCATATCTTTTTATAACCTCAAATTAGCCTCCACTCAGAAATTCTCTATTAGTTAAAGTTATCATGATTATCACTCATTTATACATAATATATACATATGCCTTATAGATAGTATATGTTTTATATATAATATGTATGTTGTTTTATATATAATACAAATTATATATATCTTTTTGGGTGGCACCTGTGGCTGAGTGAGCAGGGCACTGAACCCATATACCGAGGGTGGCAGGTTCAAACCTGGCCCCAGCCAAACTGCAACCAAAAAATAGCTGGGCATTGTGGCGGGTACCTGTAGTCCCAGCTACTGGGAAGGCTGAGGCAAGAGAATCGCTTAAGCCCAGGAGTTGGAGGTTGCTGTGAGCTGTGCGACACCACAGCACTCTACTAAGGGCAACAAAGTGAAACTGTCTCTACCAAAAAAAAAAAAAAAAATCAGGTGGTGCCTGTGGCTCAGTGCATAAGGTGCCAGCCCTGTATACTGAGCGTGGCAGGTTCAAACCTGGTCCTGTCCAAATTGCAACCAAAAAATAGCCAGACGTTGTGGCAGGTGCCTGTAGTCCCAGCTATTTGGGAGGCTGAGGCAAGAGAATTGCTTAAGCCCAGGATTTGGAGGTTGCTGTGAGCTGTGTGACACCATTGCACTATATTAATTGATGATACATATGACAACTTCCAAGTGAGAGTTGCAAAAGAACTGATTCAGCATATTTGATTCAGCTACCTTAGATATTGGTGGTTAAGTTTTTTGGATTTTTCAACATGTGATTCTCTAGTTCAACTTATATAAAATGAGCGTAAGAAAAGCCTGGGGAAAAAAGAGTGAGGAGAAATAAGACTGCAGAAAAATGTATATATATATAGAGTATGTGTATACATATATATTTTTTAACCTGAAACTCATGGCAAAATCACTGCACTAATTTAATGGAATATTATTGTGATCATTTTCATTTTAAAAGTTAAACTTTTGGGCTCAGCGCCTATAGCTCAACCGGCTAAGGTGGCAGGTTCGAATCCCCAGCCCGGACCCTCCAAACAACAATGACGGCTGCAACCAAAAAATGGCAGGGCGTTGTGGCGGGCGCCTGTGGTCCCAGCTACTTGGGGGGTGGAGGCAGGAGACTCGCTCGAGCCCAGGAGTTGGAGGTTGCTGTGAGCTGTAATGCCACGGCACTCTACCCAGGGGGATGGCTTGAGGCTCTGTCTCAAAAAAAAAAAAAAAAGGTTAAACTTTTGCATCAGCTAAAAGATGAATTGAGGCAAAACTGGAGGCAGCAAGATGACTTCTGAAGTTTGTGGGCACCCAGACATGAGATGATGAAGGCTTCCAGGGCCATGTCAGAAGAAGTAGATAAAATAATAGTACTAGAAGCTTTTAAGGATCTACAACTGACAGTGTTATAATTTTTATGAGAAATATATATGTATGGTATAACGTAGGCCAAAGTCAAGAATGACAATCAATGTTGTGATTTAAGCA
>CAUYTI010029290.1:0-28919 GCA_963575145.1 Galago senegalensis | reverse complement strand
CTTTCCAATGTTAATACATTTTTTCCTTGGGATTACTTATTATTGGAATTCGGGCGGTTAACCCCCCACCCCGCCCCCCCCCCCCCCCCCCCCCCCCCCGGGGATTTACTGTATTGACCTGTAATGATCTGTTTCCCTCCCCTTGAGATTTATTGAGAGACCACCCTATCTTTTTCATCCCTAGGGTCTGTACACAACCTAGTCAGCATTCAGTAAGTTATGAAGTAATTGCTGCATTCATTACCACTTTATAGAGGGGGACGCTGGGGCACAGAGAGCTCTGGATTCCTCTTGTAAAAAAATGAAAAAGTTTGGAGATTTTCTGTAACAACCCTTATAGCTCTAATATAGGTAGTTCTGTTTTATGATTTTATTATAACTGTAGTGTTGCCAGTACTCACAAAGCTCTCCAGATGGAGTGGTATTGTCTCAAGAGTAAAGATAGTTGGCTTGGTGCCTGTGGCTCAAGTGGCTAAGGTGCCAGCCACATACACCTAAGATGGCAGGTTCAAATCCAGCCTGGGCCCCGCCAAAACAACAATGATGGCTGCAACCAAAAAATAGCTGGGTGTTGTGGCGGGTGCCTGTGGTCCCAGCTACTTGGGAGGCTGAGGCAGGAGATTCACTTGAGCCCAGGAGTTGGAGGTTGCTGTGAGGTATGATGCCACAACACTCTACCCAGGGGAATAGCTTGAGGCTCTGTCTCAAAAAAAAGAGTAAAGATAGCAACTCAGTGCCTGTAGCACAGTGGTTACAGTGTTGGCCACATGCACAGAGGCTGGCAGGTTTGAACCCGGCCCGGGCCAGCTGAACAACAATGGCAACTGCAACAACAACAAAAAAATAGGCATTGTGGCGAGCACCTGTGGTCCCAGCTCCTTGGGAGGGTAAAGCAGAAGAATCGCTTAAGCCCAAGAATATGAGGTTGCTGTGAGCTGTGACACAATGGTACTCTAAAGAGGGCAGCATGGTGAGACTCTGTCTCAGCAACAAAAGAGTAAAGATAGGATCAAAGTAACTCACCTATTGGCAAGAATGGAAATTCATGTAACATTTCCACCAAGACCAGGAACTCAGTCCAGACGTCTGAATATCCAAAATCACCTCAGATGACTTTGAAAAGGTAGGAATTCCTGTGTCCTGTGCCTTCCCTTTTCAAAGCCCCCTACCACCACTATCCCCCCCCACCCCCTGGTGATTTTGAAGCAGACCAGTGAGCATTTGAGGCCCACATCTTGCCGCTCTGGGAAATGACTCCTATCTGACCAGCAGTGGTTATGCGAATGGTTTTCAAGTCTGTTTTTTGAATTTGAATTTTAAACAGCTGGGCTGACCCGAGAACAGCCCCGTTTGCACAGCCAATGTAGGCCAGGTCGGAGATATCACACACATCGCTGAGATAGGGAAGTTGTCTTCTGTGTAAAGTCTGATGGAATCAGGGATGTGGCTATGAAGACTGGACTGTTGACCACTTAGACTCCTGACTCATTTCCTAAGCGGCTAGGGTGAGGAGGAGGGGTAAACAAGCTGGGAAAACAGAAAAGAAATGTGAAACCACATCTTCCTTCTGCTAGGCAGAAATCGTCCGCAGGAAGAATGAAACATTTTTCACATATCATGTACAGTAGTATTTCCAGCAGGCAGCCCCCTTTAGCTACAGACAAGTAAGAGATTTTCAAAGGTTAGCAAATGTAAAGCCCAACCAAATGTGTTTCCTGGAGTTGAAGTGAAATCTCGGGTGCTGAACAGAACTGGCAAAGCGTGGGGAATCCTGACTGTCAAGTAACTGTCGCTTCCCCTTCCTGCCCCTTCGTCTTCCCAGAGACTTTCTTTTACTTCTCGGCTCTCTTCCCCACCCTTTGAATTTGGAAGGCAGCCCACCATAGTTCTATTAAATTCCCCGAAGCTGTTACCATATATAAACATACAACAGGATGTCCTCACAGCTGTGCACAGTCACTGGGGAGCCAGGCCAGAGGCCTCTTTTTTCAAATTGAGTAAATCCTGTAAAACCTTCAGTTTAGAGTCATTATAAATGTGTGCATTTTCATTTTCAGAGGACTTTTTAAACAACATTTCACAAATAGAGAATTTTTAAAGATCTTTTCCAGGATTTACTCAGGTTGAGTAGAAGATAGAGTTTGCTTTATCCTCTTCCAACTTCAGGCCTCTTCTGTTTCTCTGTTATCTATTGACATCTTTCAAAATAATTGTACAGGTACCAACTTGTGACATTTAAGATGTGTAATATTCAGATATGTTATGCGAATTAGAAACTTGGACCTCAAGGCTGGTTGATTTATTCAGCTTCTGATTTTTGTCATTTACGTGCTGAAGTGATTCGTAATGGGTTTGGCAGAAAGAGAATGTTTGGTATTATACCTGAGTGTTTTTAACTTTTATTACACAAGTTAAGAATTGATCATTAATCATACCAAAAACAGATTAGAAACCCATGTTCAGTGTTGCTAAAATTAAAGTTGAGCATTAGGTCATAGCTGATATCAACATTTTTTTCTTTTTAATTTGATTATTTTTTTCCTTGAGACAGAGCCTCAAGCTGTGGCCCTGGGTAGAGTGCCGCAACATCACAGCTCACAGCCACCTCCAACTCCTGGGCTCAAGTGATTCTCCTGCCTCTGCCTCCCAAGTAGCTGGGATTACAGGTGCCCACCACAGTGCCTGGCTATTTTTTGGTTGCAGCTGTCATTGTTGTTGGGTGGGCTTGGGCTGGATTTGAACCCACCAGCTCAGGTGTACGTGGCTGGCGTCTTAGCCGCTTGAGCCACAGGCACCAAGCCTTAATTTAATTTTTTTAAATTTCAGGTTAATTTGAGGGTTCAAAGAATTAGGTTACAATATTTGCATTTGTTAGGTATAGTCCCTGTTGTGGTTGTGACCCGCCCTCAGGAGGTGTGCCATATACCCCTACATTGTGCCTTCTGAGTGGGAGCACCCCTGTCATTTTACTGCTACTTCTTAAGTTTGTTCTATAAGGCTGGGTGTGGTGGCCCACGCCTGTAATCCTAGCACTCTGGGAGGCTGAGGCAGGTGGATTGCCTGAGCTCACATGTTGGAGACCAGTCTGAGTAAGGGCAAGACCCTGTCTCTAAAAATAGCTGGGCATGGTATGGGCTCCTGTAGTTCCAGCTACTGGGGAGGCTAAGGCAAGATAATTACATGAGCCCAAGAGTTTGAGGTTGCTGTGAGCTATGATACCACAGCATTCAACTGGGGGCAACAAAGTGAGACTCTGTCTCAAAAAAAAAAAAAAAAAGTTCCATGAAAGGCTTCTTAAAACTACCTTTGACCAAATGACCAAATTTGGGGCCCTGCTAAATTATCTCCTGGTTCTCTTAGATGTAATTTGTGACTTCTTCTGTTTTGGAGAAATCTTCTCCCCTTGGGCTGGGTTAGACCTAGTGATGCCCTTCAGATGAATAAAATACAGCTCCAGTGACCCTACTTCCCTCTTGTTCTCTCACTCGCTCTGAGAGAAGCCACCTACCACGTTATAAGCTACCCTGTGGAGAGACATTTGTGACAAAGAACTGAAGTTGGCCTCTGGCCAGCAGCCAGGAGGAATGGGGTCCAGGAGCTCTGCGAGGCAGCTCCGAAGTGCATCCTCCCTGGCTGAGCCTTCGGTGACCGCAGTCCTTCACTGGAGGCTGTGAGAGACCCTGGGCCACGCCTAGCCACTGAAACTGAAATAATAAATAATTGTGTTTAAAATCCCTTGCTGGATTTGGGGGGATTTGTTAGGCAGCAGTAAATAGCCAATACAAGGATAAGGATTTAAGATACTATTAAAGTTGCCCCCTGCCTTTGGGGAGCTCACTGTCTAGTAAACTCTTCCATTGTTAAGCATCATTGGTAAGTCAAGATGTGAGACCATTACTATTGTTATTTCTTTTTTCTTTGTTTCTTTCTTTTTTGAGACAGAGTTTCACTCTATCACCCTGGGTGGAATGCTATGGAGTCACAGCAACCTCAAACTCTTGGGCTTGAGCAATCCTCTAGCCTCAGTTTCTCCAGTAGCTGGGACTACAGGCGTGCACTATTATACCCAGCTAGTTCTTCTATTTTTAGTAGAGATGGGGTCTCACTCTTGCTCAGGCTGGTGTCAAACTCATGAGCTCAGGCAATCTATTCACCTTGGCCTCCCGGAGTGCTAGGATTGCAGATGTGAGCCACCATGCCTGGCCACTGTTGTTATTTCTTGATAAAAGGCTCCAACAAGAATAGGATCCGAGCTTCCATTTTGTCCCACATGTTTTCCTTTTGGTTTAGTTTTTGAATAACACATGCAAATGATACAACCTTAACTCTCCCTGCCTCCTTTTATCCCAGTTGCCCAAAGTCACCAGCCATTACCAGTTTATTGATTGACTTTCTAGAGATGGTCTTTGCATTTACAAATGTGTACATACACATTTCTTTATTCCTCCCCAACAAATGACAGTGGGATTTGACTCTCAGCTCTCCCTATCAGGAGTGTGGTAGCTACATCATAGATTGCAATCTGACGTAGTTTCTACTATTAGATTCCACTCTCAACTGAACTGATAAGACATGAATTTGAGAGGAAAGCCGGTGAGACCAAGGAAGGAAAGATGTTGACTGGGCAGGAATGGGACTTAGAGAAGCCATCTTTATCTGCCTGTCTTGGCTGGAGAATCTTTTCAAAGATCCAGAGGACCTGCTTTTGAGATGCTTCCACAGTGAAGTATCTTATTGGAGGAGGGTAAAAATGATTCTGTATGTTAGAAAATGTCCCAGTCAGCTTCCTTGGAAGAACCTTCATACTGTGGAAAACTTACATTGCTTTTTTGTGACTTGGTCGTCTTTAAGGATCTAAGGTGGTCCTTAGAAGGAAACGGGTTCTGAGAACAGATACAATGAAGAGAGAGAAGGGGTTGCTGTCACACGCCTCCTCCTCTCTGTCCCCCCTCCAGGCAGATCTGGCTGACTGTACTTAATTGTACAGGTGATGTCTCAGGCTGCTGGAACGAGCCACTCCTTCCCTGCCTGGCCTGAGCCATCTGCCACGCATCTTCACCTGTTGGAATCGGAGTTTCCTTTTGGCAAGGGGAAGATGATTAAACCAGATAATTAAAAAAACTTTCAAGCCTAGTAGAAGCCTAATTCATAGGGTATATGAAGACTAATAAATGCCTTAGAAGAAAAGCAACTTATGAATTTGAGGTGGCGTTATCATTATAGTCATTACCTTTAAGATTATAGGCGGCATGCCGAGCAAGTTGTGATGGAGACAAAGAGTAATTGGACAGACGCAGCTGAACACTGATGTCGGTTTTGTCTCCTCCACGTGTGGTAGTGCCCCAGATGAAACTGAGTCATAAAGTATGCTCACCTGGTTTGCTGTGCCAAATAACGAGATTGGCCAATCCTTTTTATTTATTGTTCAGAAACTAAAGAAGAAAGTTGCCTACAGATAATGATGATGGCTGTTTTTCAGTGACTCACGCTCCCTTTGATTGGAATCAGGGCTCTGCCTCCTCTTTGTCCTGGCGGTGCTACACATCGCCTTGTATTTTGACTAAAGCAACGCAGGAATGAATCGATTTTAAATGAACGCTTAATTATTTTACTGCTCCCTGACAGAATCTCTTGCTCTAGATAGAAGAACCAGTTCATGTGTCTCTATTTTAGGCCAACTCATTTGTGACGCTGATAATATGGAATGAGAAATTCATTCCTCCCTCCCTCTTTTCTTTTTCTTTCTCTCTTTCTGTTTTTTCTCTCCCTCCCCATTTCCTTCCCTTTCCCTTTTTCTTCCCCTCACCCCTGCTAAGTATTTGAGAACTTATTACACGCCAGGTACTGCCCTAGAAGTTCTGGAGAGACCAGAGAAAAGAGTCAAAATCTCTGCCCCGTGGAGCTTACATTCCTGTGTAGAGAAACAGAATAAACACATGTGGTACCAACATTTATCGCATGTTGATGATGGATGTAAGGTAAAGCAAATCACTACGAAGGACAGAAGAGGTGAAGATTACTATTTTGCCCAGGTGACTCAGAGAGCTGCTTTAATAAGGTGACTTTCCATTCAGTCTACAAACATCTGTAAGAGATTTACTATGTGTTGGGCTCTAGGTGCTAAGATATATCTGAGGAAAAGAGGCACAATCCCTTTCCTCAGGGAGTGTACACTTGGCCGGGAAGAGACAGGTGATAAGTGAATGTTAGTCTGTTGGCAGACGGGAAGTGCTAAGGAAGACAGTGCAAATACAATGGCGACAGGGCAGGTCCCTTTAAAAAGGTGACATTTGAGATAGGACAAGAAGGTGAGAGGCTGATTATTGGTGAAGAGTGTTCCAGGCCCAGGAACAGACACTGCATGGTCCCACGGGGGTGAAACATGCCAGAGGCTTCCAGGACTGGGGAGGTGCCAGGATGGCTGGAAGTGAGGGGCCGAGGGTGGTGGGGATGAGGCTGAGAAGGAAAGAACGGATAGACTGTGGGTTTTACTCCAAGAGAAATGAGAACCCATCCTGGGGTTTTAGCTGGGCAATGTGATTCGCATTGCCTTTTTTTTTTTTTTTGAGAGTCTAACTATGTTGCCCTTGGTAGAGTGCTGTGACATCAGAGCTCACAGCAACCTCAAACTCTTGGGCTTAAGCAATTCTCTTGCCTCAGCCTCCCGAGTAGCTGGGACTACAGGCAGCTGCCACAGTGCCCAGCTATTTTTTGTTGCAGTTGTCATTGTTTAGCTGGCCTGGGCTGGGTTTGAACTTGCCGGCCTGGGTGTATATGGCCGGTGCTGTGCTATGGGTGCCAAGCCTGCATTGCCTTTTAAAAGAATCAGTTTGCTCTCTATATTGGAGTTAGGCTGAAGGGGCGGAGCCTAACTGCGTGTGAGTCTGGGGCTACCTCTAATCCAGGTGGGAGAGAACAGAGCCTCAGCTAGTCAGGTAGCAGATGGTGGGAAGAGGTTTTAGCTTCTGGAAACATTTGGAAGGCAGAGCCCATAGGGTGTGCAGATGGACTGGGTGCTGAGGAAGGATGAGAGTCCAGCCTGCTCTCCGTCTTCTGCAGGAGCCCCTGGAAGGGTGGAGTTGCCCTTTACTAAAGTGAGGAAGGCTGGGGAGAGGAGGGAAAATGAGGGTTCAGTTTTCACCAAAAGGGTTCAGTATTTCACCAAATACGGAAACTTGAAGTTTTCAATCTAGCTTCCTTTGCTATTGTGGAATATTCTGGAGTACCACCCTCATCTTTAACAAGATGCTAAGCCCAAGCAGACTGCTGGGCCAAGGCGCATCTAAATGACAGGAGTCTGAACATTTTCAGTGCTCAGCTGCTGGCACCACCTTGGGTTAGAAACTAGGTATCTTCATATTTTTCTTTCCAGACCCCCTTCCCTGATAAACCGAGCTGTGAACTGTTGCTTCTGCCTCTGAAAGTTCTGCTGTAAATCCCATCGTCTCCACCTGTGCCACCTTTTAGCCTCTACCTTCACCCTCTGTGGGCCTGAGGACAGCAGGAACTTTCTTCGACCTTGTCTTGGCCACAGATGGACACTGTCTTTTTCTGGAGTCCCCCGGCAGGATTATCATTTCTAACTTGAGATCTGATTAGGTCGGTTCCTATCTTGAAGGCCCCAGGCTCTTTGCACTGACAATCTGCCCTGTGCCTGTCTCCACACCTCTGCTGATACCGCAGACCTGGGACCCAACTCAGTGCCGCAGGACATCTTCCCAGCCCCTTTCCCTGCTCTATACCTCATTGTCCCTGTAACTTCTCTGTCACTGTGGGGATGCTTCTGTGCGCTAGATTCTTGTCTGCCTGCCCTTGGGCTTAAGCTTCCTAAGGACAGGATAGATGTCACTGGCCAGCAGCTAACTGAATACCTGCCCTGTAGTCAGGAGACATCTGCCCCCATGCATGGGAAGCCTCAGAGGGCCACCTCTTGCTGAGCAGACAAATCTAAAGTCTCTAACAAGCAGGGCCTTCCTGGTCTCCTCTTCAACCATCATCTTCCTCAACCCGCAGCTGCCTGCCCGGTAGTAACTCTGAACTAACCCTGCACCCCTGCAGGACCCTTGATCCCAGAGTTTCCTCCCCTAATGGGCAGATGCCTTTCTCCTCTCCTCATCTCCCAACCTGATGGCAGCCCCACATGACTGCAGGGACCAATTCCAGCGAGGTTCCTGCCCCTTCCCCTCCTCTCCTCACAATTCGGTGTAATTGACTGCTTTCTGCTTTGGATTTTCCTGCTGGCACCTGTCACTTTGAATGCTGTGGTCAGGTGTGTATAAGTCACTGTTACCGGTAGTGTATGAGGCTGGGGCCCATTTCCTTTGTTTTTATAGATTTATCTTTGGATACTTTGTATCCATGTATACTTCATATATGTACTTTATACCTTTTATATGCGTATCTTTATATACTACTTATGCTTTACAGCTTTAGCTATTTCACATACTTAAGTATACTTCGCATCTTTATATACTTATAATGTGTTTATTGCATTGATTTGGGGAGGGGATAGTTAGAGGTATAGTGGAATTTTACAGTTTAGGAAGCCTGTTCCTTATGATTAATCTTAACTCTTTTTGTAAAGCACTGATAAGTCACAAAATTATAGGTTTGACCTCAGAAAAATTGAGGAACTTTACTTTACTTTATTTAGAGACAGAGTTTGTGTCACCCTCCATAGAGTGCTGTGCTGTCGCTGCTCACAGCAACCTTAAACTCTTGGTCCTACACGATTCTTTTGCTTCAGCCTCCCAAGTAGCTGGGACTATAGGCGCCTGTCATAACACCTGGCGATTTTTTTGTTGTAGTTGTCATTGTTGTTTGGCAGGCCCAGGCTGGGTTCAAATCTGCCAGGTCCGGTTGTATGTGGCTGGCACCCTAGCTGCTGAGCTACAGGCACTGCACCAAGCTGAAAATTTTTATTTTATTGTTTTGTTTTTAGCATAACTTTAGTGAAATTTTTAAGCATTGTGTAAGTTCAGTTAACCAACAAACTTTACAGGTACGTAAACATTAGAGATAATTTTACCCAGTAATCTGTAGTCGATTACTGTTTTTATCATGGAAACTGGTGAGAACAGCTAAAGGGAGGGCCTGTTGGTTTCCTCTCAGGTATTTATGGAGCCTTGGGCTATGCTGGCTTCTGAACGTGCACTGCTAACTAGGCTTTTCTTGCTGCTGCTGGAGAAGCTAATTTATCTTGTTTGATACGACTCCTGCCTATGAAAACTGGATGTGTCTGATCAGCTCACTGGTTTTCAACATTATAGATTCCAGTAAAATATGGACGCGAGGCCCCAGCCCAAAGCACCTGCCGCCTAGATCACAAGGTGCCCAACAGCTCATGACTTGACCAGAAGGAAGCTCTGCCGTTGGCTTGAAATTCAGATGCCTAAAAATAAGTCTTCAGGCTGATTTTTTTTTTTTTTTTGGATCTCAGATTATTTGGAAATTACAAAGAAGGCAACTTTGAAATGTCAGGAAGTGAGGGAATTGTCTGGTTATAGATGCACCACACCCAGTGGGCTGTATCATGCTTAATAAAAACCATCCAAATGTGTGATGGGCTACTCACCCTCTGGAGTAGACAGTCTGACTCTTAACAGAAACAGCTCCATATTTATTTTATGAGGTAGTTGTGAAGACTTACCAATCACCTTAATTCCCCCATCAGTTGCAACCAGCACTAAATCCATAGTTCTTGATAAACATTTAAGTCCATACCCCTGGTAGAGAGGTGGTACTAAAGAATCACCCATTGGCTGTCCCTTTCTGTTCTTTCTCCTTAACATTGGGGCATGTCCACTTGGTTTTACTTGGAGGTATATTGTCAAGAGATTGGAATCTGCTACAATAGGTGGACTCCCTGACATGAAGTTTGCGCCCCTGGGCAATTCACCCCACACCTTGCTTGCTGTTCACCTTGAGGTCCATCTCTGCACCTTACCTTCTAGCTAATTTCTACCTTTTTTGAGCTTCTGATTCAACAGTTTGGCTCTAAGGGTACCCTGTTCTCATGGTGGGCTGGCTGGAGCAGGTAGAAGGAGACTTGCAGAGTGAGGTAGACCCCAAACTGGACAGAAGCATTGCACTTGGTGACTAAGTTCCATGGTACCGTTTCATAGAGAACACAGGCTGCTCAAGGCAAATGACTATTTTGTGGATTGCTCTGGAAAGATCCAGTTCAATTTCCAGACAACTTACTAAAATGGGAAATCTTGGCAATTTGGTGGACAGGGACCAAGGAGGCCCTCTGGGCAGAGATACTTCTGCATGAGAGCCAGAAAAAGGAGTTGTAGGTATTAGGGGTTTATTTATGAACAGGATATTAGGGCTAGATGGGCTGGTTTGAATCTGGGCTCCACTATACACTATTTTAATCTGATTTAAACTTAACTACAATTTTAAAAACTTGTGTTTGTTTCTACAAATTTATGGAGTACATGTGTAATTTTGTTACATGCAAAGATTGTGTTGTAGCCAAGTCAGGATTTGTAGGGTATCAAGGGTAAGTTTCTTGACCTCAATGTCCTCATTTATAGAATAAGGATAACAAGACCTAACTCATCAGGTTCTTGGCACATTAGTATTAACTCAATAGATGCTAGCTATTGTTATAAACACGTTATCAAAGCTGGGCATGGTGGCTCACACCTGTAATCCCAGCACTCTGGGAGGCTGAGGTAGGAGGATCACATGAGCTCAGGAGTTTGAGACCAGCCTGAACAACAGCAAGATACCATTTCTAGTAAAAATAGAAAAATTAGCCTGGCATTGTGGCAGGTGCCTCCTGTCCCAGCTACTCTGGCGACTGAGGCAGGAGCCTAGGAGTTTGAGGTTGTTGTGAGCTAGGCTGGCGCCATAGCACTCTCCTGGGCTACAGAGTGAGACTCTGTCTCAAAAAACCAAAAAACACATTAAGTCAGAATTATATCTAAAGGCCTTGGCTTTAGATATAAGGCTCTGCCCTTTGCTGAGCACCTGGAACTGCGCAGGCTCAGCACTCCTGATGGGTGAGTTCTTCTCCCATACCCATCTTGTCTGACTACCTTAGGGTCATCTTGGGCTGTTTCCTGCCATTTAAGATAATCCAGTGGCATTTGAGATCATTTTAAAAATTCATTTGGGAGTATATGTTCCTTTATGGATAGTGGCCCAAACCAGTTGCCTGCTGGTTTAATGTGGTGCTAGCAGTTTCCCCAGCACCCTGCAGAGCCTTACACTGAATCTCTTGCTGGTTATTCTTGATTTTAGCTAAACTGGGACTTGGTGAATGAGTGGTCTTCCATTTGTGGTGGGCTAGGGAGGAAAGACCCATGGGCATCTTTGGAAAGGCTCTAGGAACTAGTTTTATTTTAACCCACAGAAGGGGTCTGTTACCAGAGCATGGAGGAGGGAGCCAATTAGATCTTGATCTCCATCTCCTGGCAGGGCAGGCCCCAGAAGAGAGGGCACCGAGGATGGAGGGTTGAAGGGACCGTGGTCACTGGTTTTGAGCAATGCAGATGCTTGGCTCTTCTGTCTTTCTGAGAGGTCCAGCCCTTCATATGGTGGCCAAAAGACTGTTGAACAAGGACGTTGTGCCTGGCATGTCTGAGTATGCTTCCCAAAGTCGCCTGTCTCTCTCCATCAGGACCAGAACACCCAGCCAGCTTGGGAAGACCCATCTCTCCACTTGGCACCCACCTACCTGAAGAGATCATCCTTCTACCCTTCATGAGCATCTCTGTATTTTTATTTGTAGAAATTATCACTCACCTCTGGCTTCCTAGGCTTTCATTCATTCATTCATTTAATCTATCTCCCTATCTTACTTTCCTCTCTCCTTCTGTTCTCTAAAGTCAATGATTCCTGGGCCTTTTAACTTCTTTTAAACTGATTGCTGTTATGGTCAGCCTAAGGGTTAAACCTTCTTCTGGGTGTGTTTCACTTTATAGTATAACTCATTTCCTCCTTGCATCAATTTCCACTTCTGTCCTTGGTGTGGTTTTTCTTTTTTTCTTTTTTTTACCAACTTGGCAACCATCTCTTGCTTTTTATTTTTAGAACTTAGCGTAAGGATTAGCAATGTAATATTTTGAACCCTCCTGACTTAGATAAATTACACAATAGAGCAGGGTTTAAAAGCTTTTTTTGGTTATTTTTAGGGTTTTGGGATGGCTTTGGAGAATAAATATAATTCTAGGATTCTACTGAGTGGCTTGAATAAAATATTCATGAAAGTCATATCTAGTATAGTTGTAGCTTGAATAGTATGAGGAATTGTCAATTGTCTAGCTTTGTACTTGGGAGATGTTTCAGAAGTCAATTTAGAGCTCTGTGTATATGTGTCCAGGTTTCCATGAATGGAAATGCAAATCAGTTGCTGGTTGCCTTAAGGCAGTAAAACCAAAATACCTGGCAAGTCCTAGATCCAATCCTGTTTATACTTCCTTATATTTCCTGGTGTCAGTGCTGTCTAATTGAACATTCTAGAATGATAAAGTGCTCTGTCTGTAACCACTAGTCACTTGTGGCTGTTGAGGACTTGAGCAACTGAGGATCTGGCTTTGATTTGATTTTAGTTAATGCAAGTTGCCTCCCTTGGCTCCTTCCTGGCTGCTGTACTGGGCAGCATGGTGGGTGGCCCTGGACTGTTCTTCCCTCATAGCCTGTAAGTCAGCAGGAGGCTTTCTGAGGAACTAGAGCTTAGGTCTGGGGGGTTGATCCTGGGATCAGAGGGACACATGACTGCCGGACTGTACCCTCCCTAGGAGAGCTTCAGTCCTTCTATGCTGAAAGCCTGCCTGGGGCTGGCTCCCTGTTGCCTGAGGGTGCCTGTGGGCTCTTTAATGCCTTTTGGGATTGCCCAGTCCTCTCTCTTCCTTATTGCACACTTTCCCCCATCCCCTTCCCTCTTCCCCTGACATGGAAAGGTCAGCAATTCCAAGAATAGGCTGTCTGCCTTCTCACCCCTAGACCTTTGCCTGGAATGCCCTACCCCTTCCTTCCCCGCCCCTGAATGTCTCCCAGATCTCTGTCCCTGCAGCTCTTCCTCTGGGAAAGGGTCTCTCTGCCTCTCCCCGGGGGGGGGGGGATCCCCATCACAGCACCCCTCACACTTGAAGTTGCTTCTTTACCCGCAGTTCCTCCCCCTATACTAGAGCTTCTCAGACGGTGGTCCCTGGACCAACTTAGCATCACCTGGGGGCTGGACAGAAATGCAGATTCCCAGACTCCGGTCCAGAAGTCCTGAGGTGGGGTCTAGCATTTGTATTCAACAAGCCCTACGGGAGATTTTGATACTGGCTGCAGTTTGAGGTGGGCTCCGTGACTCCCTGTTTGCCCCCGTACCCCAGCCTTTACACACTGTGGGCTCAGAGCGGTGGAGGCTTGGGAACACACCCAGAGAGGAAACTTCAGTCATTCTTTCAGCAATTAGTTTTTTTTTTTAAGTTGTCTAGTCAGAAAATGTGTTAGCTGCCATCCATTTAAATCTCTTCTCCTTTCTCCAAAGGAGATAAAGACGAGTTGAGTATTTATGTTATTATTACGGTAAAATACACTCAACATACAGTTAGCCTTCTTAGCCACGTTGAAGGGTATCGTTCAGCCGCATGAAGTGCATTAACCTTGGGGGGCAGCCGTCCCCAGTAGCCACCGTCAGAGCTTCAGCTCCCCAAACTGAAACTCAGTCCTCCTTAAACACTTCCTCTTTTCCCCTCCCCACAACCTCTGGCAACCCTCACTCTACTTTGTCTCTCCAAATTTACTCAATGCACCTCATGTGAGTGGAATCCTATGGTATTTCTCCTTCCGTGACTGGCTTATTTCGCTTAGCGCAATATCCTTGAGGTTCGTCCTTGTTGTAGCGTGCACCAGAATTTCCTTTCTAAGGCTGAATGACTTAGTTCATTGCATGTAGATACAACATATTTTGCTTAATTCATTGATCAGATAAACATTGGAGTTGTTTCTACCTCTTTTTTATTATTAAAAGCACTTTTATGAGCAAGGGTTTACTGTGTAAGTACCTGCTCAAATTCCTGCTTTCTTGGAAATGGATCGCTGGATCATATGGTAATTCTATGTTAATTTTTTTAGGAAACATCATACTATTTTCATTTTCTTTTCAGACAGAGTCTCACTTTGTCACCCTCAGTAGAGTGCTGTGGCATCATAGCTCGCAGCAACCTCCAACTCCTGGGCTTAAGCGATTCTCTTGCTTCAGTGTCTCAAGTAGCTGGCACCACAGGTGCCCACCACAATGCCCAGCTAGTTTTAGACACAGGGTCTTGCTCTTGATCAGGCTTTTGCTAAGGCTGGTCTTGAACCTCTGAGCTCAGGGCAGTCCACCCGCCTCGTCCTCCCAGAGTGTTGGGATTACAGGCGTGAGCCACCGCACCCAGCCCATCATACTACTTTCCACAGTGGCTTTATAATTTTATACCTTCTTACCAGCAACACACATGTGTTCCAATTCCTCCATATCTTCACTAACACTTACTTTCAGTTTTTCTTTTTAATAACTGAATACTTGAAAAAGAAAAGTTAAAGACAATGTCACCAAAAGAGAAAGTTCTCCAAACTTTCTTATTTTTTTATTTTTATTTTTATTTTATTTTTTTGAGACAGAGCCTCAAGCTATTGCCCTGGGTAGAGTGCTATGACATCATAGCTCGCAGCAACCTCCAACGCCTGGGCTCAAGCGAGTCTCCTGCCTCAGCCTCTCAAGTAGCTGGAACCACAGGCGCCCGCCACAATGCTCGGCTATTTTTTGGTTGCCGCCATCATTGTTGTTTTGCGGGTCTGGGCTGGATTCAAACCCGCCAGCTTAGGTGTACGTGGCTGGCGCCTTAGCCACTTGAGCCACAGGTGCCAAGCCTCCAAACTGTCTTAAATGTACTTTAATCAGTTAAAACTTATGCACTGAGTACTTATTATCTGTCGAGTTGCTATATTACAAGAAATAAAATCAACAGAATTTATTCCATCGCATCCCACCTGGGTCTAACAGATTTTAAAATGTTGGTTAGAATTTGAAAAAAAATGCACATGAAAACTTAATGCTGAAATATTACTACTAGTTTCTGATACAGTTTGGAAACAGAACTCTGTGTTCAGACAGTAATTTTTTTTGAACAACCATTTCATTCTTAGAATTTATTCTAAGGAAATAAATAGAGAACTGTGTAAAACTGTAGGTCAAAGGGCTTCATTTCCCTTCACTAAGAGTCCCTTTTTTTGAACACTGGACTTTCTTAGAAGTTCAAGTGCCACGTATCTTTGGATCGAGAGAGGTAATCTCTAGCAACATCTGGTTGTCATCTCTTACATTAAAAAAAATTTGTTCGAGGCTATAAAGTCACGGAAGCTGTGACTCATATTTGTGGGGCATATTGCGTTATCAGGGACTATTTGGGGGTTTGGTAGTTTATGTAACAGAGACGATACTCTGTAGGGAAGATATTCTAAGTGCTAAAAAGGAAAAAAACGAAAAAACAGAAAAGGAGATGTGCACATTGATGGTATTTGGCCACACACCCCACTGTTCGACGTAAACACCTTTGATTTATTCTAATTTCAGGGTTGGTAGGTATGAGGAGATTTTGCTTCTATCCTGCTGCCTTTTGCTGTGTGTCCCTCTCTTGGGAGCAGGATTTAACCCAAGGGGGTCTTCTTTAAACTAGGAAACACGTGTCAGTATTGATCTGTGAAACCCACAGGGTGCACACTGCGGAGAGTGCACCCCAGTGTGAACTATAGTTAATAGTATACACCTTAATGCCTTAGTTAATACCATTTCACTATTAGCTTGTCACTTGTCACAAATGTACCACACTAACTCGAGAGGTTAATAGTAGGAGACACTAGGGAGGGGCTGCAGGGTATATGGGAATTCTCTGTATTTTCCACTCAGTTTTTCTGTAAACCTGAAACTCCTCAGTAGTCTATCAATTTTTCTTAAAAATTAGGAAAAGTAAAATCTCATAGAATTAGGAAGTTGAATGCCAGAAGAGACCTCAGACAGGGTCTGGAGAAACTCAGGGACAGACCTTTCCTGTTTCCCATTCCAGGGTCAGTAGGGCTGAGTTCAGGCTCTATAATCTACGGTTGTTAAAAGCAGTGGGATTCTGATGTGTGGTCGCATTTTAGAACCACTGATCTGGTCAGATGTCCTCACTTGACAGATCATAACGTGAGGCTACGTGGGAATGTGACCTGGCTAAGCCGTACAGTTGGTGGAGGCCATGCTAGACTAGAGTATAGGTTTCTCTTTACACTCCATATTATCTCAAGGACCTTCGGAGAGGCCATTGCATTGGGATCTAAAAATTCCTTGAGGTATAAATTGCACTGTTTTGTTGATCTCTTAGAACCGCAGATGATTCAGCCTGCCCTTTTGGCTAGACTTGTCCCCTATTTTCGCTTGTTTTCAGAAGATCTTTTTTAGCAAGCTGCCCATCTGTGAAGGTCAAGATTTTTTTTTTTTCGTGACTTCCTCCACTTTTAGTAACAGAGGTGCTCAGTGATTACTGACCTTAGAACGTGTTATTCCAGTTAGACATACCGATCCTATACTTTAATACTTTCTCTAGGACAAATAAGAATGCAGTAAGTACAGATTCCAAGGATGTGAACTGTGTCTGTTTCTGTTCACTCTAGTTACCTTTTTTAGAAACAATTTTTGGACTTTTACAAATTTAATTTTACAACATATAATGCCTTGGTGAACAAAGCGAAGGCTATGGTATAGCTGTGTTTCCTGGTTAGAAGCTTCATGCAGATGTTGCGGGAAGTTCAGGATTCAATTCCGAGATGGGTAGACTTGGGTTGTGTCTTGCAGAAGCCACTAGCTTCTCTTTCCCTTAAGGGAGACTGTTGTTCAGTTTGGTGAAGGTACAAGGGCTGAGGTGAAGGTGAGGATGGGCTGGGCACAGGGGGTGAGGTCCTTGGGCATCTCTGGAGCTGTTGGGGTCTTGGGGACAGGACTTTCCCTTCTGCTGAATATAGGTACTGAGGCAGAAACTACTCAGACATTTCATCCATCCAGCCATTATCCCAGAGTGATTATATTTATAAAATGTTAATCCCCTAAAACTTTGTGAATTATGATATCATATACTGAATTTATTTGTTGCTTTCTTCCATTTATATTTCTGTTGCCAATTAAAATCACTACGTACATCACAAAGTCCCAAAGTTGGCAGATGCTGGTTTAGATGTGGAGAGCAGGGAATATTTTTATACTGTTGGTGGGACTGTGAACTAATACAGGCTCTTTGGAAAGAAGTATGGAGAACTCTCAAAGGCATCAAAATAGGCCTTTCATTTGATCCTGTAATCTTGTTACGAGGCATCTACCTAGAAGAAAAAAAATCATTTTATTGTAAGGAAATTTGCATTAGATTGTTCATTGCAGTTCAATTTACAATTGCCAAGATGTGGAAACAACCCAAGTGCCCACCCATCAACCCATGAATGGATTAATAAACTATGGTATATGTATACCATGGAATATTATTCAGTCATAAAAAGATGGAGACTTTTGTAGTGACCTAAATAGAGCTAGAGAGCATTCTCTTTAGTAAAGTATCACAAGAATGGAAGAGCAAGTATCCAGTGTACTCAATACCAATATGAAGCCAGTAGATGAACTAATATATGCCCACATAAGAGATAAACTATAAACTCAATTCAAGTTGGGAGGAGGTGGGAGGGAGAGTGGTGTGCTCCCATCCAATGGGCACAGTGTAAGGGTATATGGCACGGTGGGTACAAGGGTGGGTATAAGACAACTATAACAGCAACCTTATGTGAGAAACATTGTAACCTAATCATTTTATATTAATATAAAATTAAAAAAATCACTATGTGGGGGATTTTCTTTATTTAGCCCCCCACCTTTGTATATTAGAGAGATGGACCAACTTGGACAAAGCCAGGGGACTGTAGTGCCAGTACTGTGCAGGTGCATAGCTGTTTGGAGTGACAGCTTCTTTCTAGTGTCTTTGAAGTCGGGTGCTGGTGACAAAAGGAGAGGAGCTCCTAGCAGCTCTCCCACCAGATGGAAAGGGTAGAGGGGTAGTGTCAACACCAGTCAGAGAAGGTTAACTCTCACCTTCACCCCTGTTCTCTTCATGGCCACTGGACATGAATTACTAGATTTCTGTTAGAGATTAAAGATTCATAAAGTGTTTGGGGTTTTTTTTTTTTTTTTTGAGACAGAGTGTCCCTTTCTTGCCCCCAGTAGAGTGCTGTGGTGTCATAGCTCATAGCAACTTCAAACTCTTGGGCTCAAGCGATCCACCCGTCTTGGCCTCCCAGAGTGCTAGGATTGCAGGTGTGAGCTACTGCACCTGGCCAAGTCATTTGTTGTTTTAAATTCCCAGTGAGTGAATACTTAGTTGCCACTACTGGGAACTGCCGTTTTAGGTTAAAATTTTATCTAGGGAAGGTCCTTGGTAATTCGTAGGAATCTGATTACATATATCTGCTTATCTTTATACCCAGGAAAGATAAACAAAAAACACTACAGTCGATCACCAATAAGGAACAGTGGGAAGAAGGAGGCTTGTCTAAATGTATCTTTTGGTGTAGTTTTGGCTTTGAGGAGTCTGCTAATGTTCTACACATACAAAAAAATAAATTTCAGTCAATAAGGATGTAAGGGCAGGGGAACCCTAAAACTAAAAGCAGAATGTATAAGCAGAATGGTGCTGTGTTGTGTTTCAATAATCACACTGGGGGGAGTAGGGAGACAGACCCTGGGAACTATGAACACAGCCTTGGCAATGAAATCCTAAACTATCACAGTATGCTTTATATAGTTCTATTGGCCAGGCAACTCTGAGACAACTTTAGATATATTTTGCATTGAGAAAACTGGAGTGTTATTTTGGGGATCCAGGGTTCTCACTGAGGAAGAAGGAACATACAGATAGGAAGTGTGTGTGGAGGGGAGAACGGTGTGGTGGTCAGCTGGGATTGGAGGTGTAGGTATGAGCTCATTCCCCAAACGTGCATTTGCAAGCATTCCCATGTAACATGGGTGTGCATGTAGTATGTGTGTATACATGCGTGGATATTACCTAGCTCTGTCCCCTGAAAGGCTGAGAAGCAAAGGTAGCCCAGGGGAAGTGAGCACATCAAGTGTCCAGACCTTGTTCTCTAATATCATTTCCTATTAAAAGGAACCAGGGCTCAAATGGCTGATTACGTGCTGGGCCAAGGTAGGTCCAGTTGGAGCCTGGAACATCTTATTACTGTCACAAAGTACAGAAAGGCACAAAGAATGGCAGGAACCTGGTACTTGTGTCAGGTTGACGGAGTCTCTATTGGCCTAACCAGGGACAATTCGGACATCGAAGTAATTATGGACAGTAGGAATTAGCCGTTGGAAAAGAAAGGAATGTATTCATCCATATTGATAATTAACAGATAAATAGATAAAAAGGGGAGGTGCACGGAGACTCTGTTAGTGGAGGGGAGAACATTGTGGGGGAGTGCAATGCCCAGGCTGGCTGACAGGTCTGGAGGGAATACCGGGGCCGGGAAGTCATCCTTTCTCAGCCATTGTAAAGACTGGGTCTGGAAGAATCATCTAGGAGGTAGTGGTGATAAGGAGCAGGACATTTGTGACGTTGTAAATTATCTCCCCACAAATTCCAAGTTAAAAAATATATGCCCAGTGGGGAAGTTAGACAACACCTTGAGCACATGAGGAGAATGAAATCACCAGTGAGGGGCAGAGAACATCACGTGCCTCCAGATGTGCCGTCTGAGAAGGACTCAGCATCACCTGTGGTGTTCCAGCAGGAACATATAACCTGCATTCAGTCATGAGGAGACATCAGACAAAGCCCAAAGGAGGAGTGTCCTGTTTAGAAAAAAGGGGGTGTGCTGGGCGTGGTGGCTCACGCCTGTAATCCCAGCACTGTGAGAGGCTGAGGTGAGAGAATTGCTTGAGCTCGGGAGACTTGTCTGAGGGAGAGTGTGACCCCAACTCATAATAAAATGAAAAACCCAGCTGGGTGCCGCAGGTATCGCCTGTAATTCCAGTGGCTTCTGGAGGCTGAGGCAGCAGGATGCCCACAGCCTGAGTCTGAGGTTGCCGTGAGCTATGACACCATTGCACTCTGCCCAGGGCATAGGATAGAACACTGTCTCAATAGCAAAAAAAGGGTGGTGGTGGTGAGGGAACCGTCGTCTTCAAAACTATCAGTGTTGTAAATGACAAAAAAGTAGCTTGTGGGACTGTTTCAGATTAAAGGACACGGCCACTTAAAGTAACACCTGATTCTAGACTAGATCCTGTATTGGAGGGAAAATAACACTGTAAATGACATTCTTGTGTCAATGAGAATATTAGATAACTATTAATGTTATTGATGTTGGATTGTCTAAGGTTGATAATTATGCTGTGGATAGTTAGAGGCAGAGGAGGATGATATAATAATATAACTTATTCTCAAATGTCTCAAGGGAGAAAATGACCCCAAATTCAAATTCCTATAAGGGTTGGGGAGAGTCAGCTGGGTGGGTGGGGATTTTGGCAACTGGGGGAACACAAGACCGTTCAAAAGAGGCCATCTAACTGGGTGCAGTGGCTCACGTCTGTAATCCTAGCACTCTGGGAGGCTAATGTAGGTGGATTGCCTGAGCTCACAGGTTCGAGATCAGCCTCAGCCAAGAGCACTTATTCTGGCGGGTACCTGTAGTCCCAGCTACTTGGGAGGCTGAGGCAAGAGAAGAGCTTGAGCCCAAGAGTTTGAGGTTGCTGTGAGTTATGATGCCACAGCACTCTACCAAGGCTGACAAAGTGAGAATCTGTCTAAAAAAAAAAAGGAAGGGCCATCTCTAGCCAGAGCCCACTTAATTTTCTTGCTCAAATTATTGCCTGCTTTCCCAATTTAAGAAAATTTGGAAACCTGGATTTTTTTGTGTGTGTGAAATCAACATATTTCTAAATACAACTAATTAAAACTTAAGCAACTCCTTGGTGAACTTGATAACACATAGCTTATAAGACGTGATGTCTGCTTGGACCCCAAAGGCAGCAGTTCTCAACCTGTGGGTTGTGACCCCTCTGTGACAATGAAAATACATCCTGCATATCAGATATTTACATCACAATTCATAACAGTAGCAAAATTATAGTTATGAAGTAGCAATGAATATAATTTTGTGGTTGGGGGTCATCACAACATGAGGAAGTGTATTAAAGGGCCACAGCATTAGGAGGCATTAGGAAGGTTGAGAACCACTGCTCAAAGGTGTCAGGAGATCTCACAGGTGACCTAGCAGAGGACGGGAGCTTGGTGTGTGGTCACGTGCAGAATTCTCTGCAGCTCTCTGTCCCAGGCAGTGCCATTTGTTATGATTGGAGATTGGGTAGAACTGGAATAGAACCGCTGCAACTCTAGAGAAGAGAACATGACAAAATACAGAATTCTCCATTTTTAAGGCCTGGACATTATTAGAATATTGATTACCTCTCCACTTTCTAAACAGTTAAAAGGCTAAAGCTCCTTTCGGGAGCTTGCCTGTGTAAACAGGTGAGGCCAGGCAGCTGACCAGGGAAGGAGATTGGCCTGGGATCCACAGATAATAAGCAAATCAATCATTAAACACGAAAATAATCAAGAATTAACTTGATCAGCAGTCAATGTGAAATTGTCAAAAGCATAGGACATTTTATCAAGGATTATTTACCTTGGTAGGGAAAAAGTTAGAAGATACAGTCTCTGTTATAATCTTTCCCCCCAGCCAAACGTTGATGTGGTTATATAATGCGTGAATTTTACTTTTAGAATAGTTTAATAAGGCAATTCTGGCTGGAGTGTAAATATATAAGTACTGCTCTGGGTTCTCCAATGCACAATTACACATTGTTGATAAACAACCCGAGAGTATTTTTGGTTGGCGGGTGTAATGTGTCTCTTTTTGGCAAGATATATGCCAGATATTGTAGCAGAGGTGTCAGATATAATGAGTCTCTATTTCTGAAAAAAATAGCACTTACGGCTTCTGAACAAAAAATTTCACATTGATTTGTTATGCGAAGGTACCAACGATTAGATTCTTGGTTTCTGTTCTATTTTAAATTCCAGAGTTTGGGGTTTGTGGCAGGTTTCAGGAGATCTGAAAAAAAACAGCGGTAATGGATACACCCCAGGCTGCTTTGTTCTGAGCAGCTGGTAAAGTAAAATATTTAATGTCTCTCTCACTACTAGGGTGACATTTTCCTGCCCCTGAGCACAGTAGGTTACGAGCTAGGTATTCCCCTTGCTATCAATGATTCAACAAACCGAGGTAAATTTGAGCCTGGGCTTGGGCTGTAGTAACTTCTCAGCTGTTCCCAAGTGTCAATTTGGTGACGTGTTTCTTCTCCTCTCCGTAAGAATAACAACAGCTAATATTTACTGTGCCTTCCTGTGGGTCAAGACCTGTTCCAGGAGCTTTCTATGTATCAGATCACTTCACCTTCACAGCACCTGTAAAGGGAGGCACTGTTATTTTAATCCTTTTACAGATGATAAGCTAGGGAATGGTGATATGACCTCATAATCTTTCCTGAGGTGACATGGCTCTCTGGAGCCTGTGCTCTTGGCCATTGCACTAGGTGCTGCATCACGGCACAGTGAGATGACCGTGGCCACTGGAGAATTTGAACTTGGTTCCAGTTTCAGCCCAATGGTAATCAGCTGTTTGAAAGTCACATACCCTTTCTCAGTCACAGTTTGCTCAACTTTGGAATGGGAATAACGATGCTGCTCACATATTGGGGAAAATTAAGTGTAATGAAAGATAGAAACAGTGTTTGAGTTGAAAGTGATTCTTTTTTTTGAGTCTCACTATGTGGCACTCAAAGTAGAGTGCTGTGTTGTCACAGCTCACAGCAACCTCAAACTCATGGGCTTAAGCAATTCTTTTGCCTCAGCCTCCCAAGTAGCTGGGACTGCAGGTGCCTGCTACAATGCCTAGCTATTTTTAGAGACGGGGGTCTTGCTCTGGCTCAGGCTGGTCTTGAACCTCTGTGAGCTCAGGCAGTCCACCCACCTCGGCCTCCCAGAGTACAGGTATGAGCCACTGCGCCTGGCCTTTTGCTTTTTACTTGAAAACTTCCATTCCTAAACATTCTAGGCTTATAATAGTTTATAATAAACTAAGTTTTATTGAGGGGAAAAATATTATGAGTTCCATCCTGTGTGTTTTACTGCAATTTTGATGAAATCCATCACTGGAATTCTCCACTCCGTGGATATTTGAGCCCAGATACCATGTACTCCACTAAGGGCTTTACATGAGATCAGGACCCTGTGAGGTGGGCATCATCTTTATTTTATAAATGGAGGCTTAGGGAGGATATTTTGTCCAAGGTCCTGCAGGTGCCAAGTGATAGAGCAGAGCTTTTGGCCACATCTGTCTCTGTGTGTGGCTTCTTCACACGGCCCTTAATCATTTCTTTTCTTTTGTTTTTTAAATGTTTGGGATTCATTGAGGGTACAAAGAATTAGATCACACTGATTGCATTTGTTAGGCAAATTCCCTCTTATAATTGTGTCCTGCCCCTAAGAGGTGTGCCAGACACTGTGACCCCTTCCTTCTCCCCTCTCCATGCTCCCTCATTCCCCACCCCCGCCATTCTTGCTTCTCCATTCTTGCAATGCTTTACTAAGAAGAATATGTTCCACCTCCATCCAGGTTAATCCGAAAGATATAAAGTCTCCATCTCTTTTAGTTGCTAAATAGTATTCTACGGTATACACAGACCACAGTTTGTTAATCCGTCCCTGGGTTGGTTGGCCTTTAGGCTGTTTCCACATTTTGGCAATTGTAAATTCAGCTGCAATAAACAGTCTAGTGCAAATGTCCTTATGATAAAAGGTTTTTTTTTGTTCTTCTGGGTAGATGCCCAGTAATGGGATTGCAGGATCAAATGGGACATCTAGTTTGAGTTCTTTGAGGATTCTCCATACTTCTTTCCAAAAAGGTTGTATTAGTTTGCAATCCCACCAGCCTTGTAAAAGTGTTCCCTTCTCTCCACATCCATGCCAGCATCTGCAGCTTTGAGACTTTGTGATGTGGGCCATTCTCACTGGGGTTAGGTGATAACTCAGGGTGGTTTTGATTTGTATTTCTCTGATTAGGGATGAGCTTTTTTCCAGATGTTTGTTAGCCATTTGTCTATCTTTTTTTTTTTCTTTTTTCAGAGACAGTCTTATTTTGTCGCCCTTTGTAGAGTGCCATGGGGTCACAGCTCACAGCAACCTCCAGCTCTTGGGCTTAAACAATACTCTTGCCTCAGGCTCCCAAGTAGCTGGGAATACAGGTGCCCACCACAATGCCCAGCTATTTTTTTGTTGCAGTTTGGCTAGGCTGGGTTTGAACCCACCACCCTCCATATATGGGGCCAGCATCCTACTCACTGAGCCACAGGTGCTGCCCCATTAGTCTATCTTCTTTAGAGAAAGTTCTATTCATGTCTCTTGCCCAGTGATATATGGGATTGTTGGGTCTTGATTTGAGTTCTCTGTAGATCCTAGTTATCAAGCTTGTGTCCAATTCATAATATGTAAATATCTTTTCTCATTCTGAAGGTATCTATTTGCTTTGGTTGTTGTCTCCTTAGCTGTACAGAAGCTATTCAGTTTAATTAAGTCCTATTTGTTTATTTTTATTGTTGTTGCAGTTGCCACGGAAGTCTTCTTCATAAAATCTTTCCCCGGGTTGATATCTTTAAGTGTTTTCCCCACATTCTCTTTGAGGATTTTTATTATTTCATGGTTTAGATTTAAATCTTTTATCCATCTTAAATCAAGTTTTATACCTTGATCATTTCTTGATTCTTCCCCACTTAGGACATAAGAAGAACAAGGTGTGATCCTCTGGAATTTTCTCTCTATTGTGGACAAAAACAACCATAGTACAAGGATGAATGCAGAGAATGGATAGTGCAGTATATTGTTTAAGGGTGAATGACAAAGCTATTAGGTGGGACTTTGAGTGTCTGGAAAGAGAATAAAGGTGCATGGCTGCCCTTGTGAGTGTTGCTGTGTGTGGGCAGAGCCTGCAGTGAGTGGGGCCAGAGCAGACAGAGCCTCTGCACATTCTAATTTCCATAATGCAGTCTGTCAGAAATGATTTGTCTGTAGGTTTTGAAGATAAGGTGAAAATCCCACAGGTTCTCATTTGACCTATGGTGGCTCTTTCTCGAGAGTCACTGATTCTGATTTCAGAGTGTGAAGAGTGTAATTGTATTCTATCTCAACAGCGAAACTGAAATCCCATTCAGGATGATTCCTTCTTATGATATCCTAAGTTGCTAATGTTTGGTAAATAGTAAACTGTAAACCATAACAAGCATTTATCATGGGCAGTGCCTGTAGCTCAGTGAGTAGGGCTCTGGCCCCATATACTGAGGGTGGGGGGTTCAAACCTGGTCCCGGCCAAACTGCAACAAAAAAATAGCCAGGCATTGTGGCAGGCACCTGTAGTCCCAGCTACTCAGGAGGCTGAGGCAAGAGAATCGCCTAAGCCCAAGAGTTGTGATGCCACAGTACTCTACTGAGGGCAACAAAGTAAGACTCTAAAAAAACCCAAACAAACAAAAAACCAAGCATTTATCACATTTAAATCCTTGTTTTCTGTGCATGAGGTTTAGACTTAGGATAACTAAGATACCAGTTCCCCATGGACAAATCTCTAAGATGAAAGAGGAAAGAGTAGGTGAGACGTCTGAGTGTGGGTCAGGGTACTGGCCAGCGAAGAGCCGAGGAGTACCTAGAGGTGGTCTATTTTTTGGCCAGAGTACCAGCTCTCAGATCTTGACTTTTTCATTGATAAATATCCCAAGAGAGCATGTGTCACAACTCTGAAACTTTTGAATGGATTTGTACAATCCATTCAAAGTGCTTTTAAAACAGGCTTTGAACAAATTTTACTGGCTCGGCGCCTGTAGTGCGGTGGTTAGTGCCGTGGTTAGCATGGTGGTTACGGCACCAGCCACATATACCGAAGCTGGTGGGCTCAAACCTGGCCCTGGGCCAGCTAAAGAACAATGACAACTGCAACAAGAACCACCACTACAGCAACAAAATAGCCAGATGTGGTGGTGGGCACCTGTAATCCCAGCTACTTGGGAGGTTGAGGCAAGAGAATCACTTAAGCCTAAGAGTTGGAGGTTGCTATGAGCTGTGATGCCACAGCACTCTACCCAGAGTGACATAGTGAGACTCTGTCTCAAAAAAAGAAAAAGTTTTACTTACCTCCAGATGTCTAAAGTCAAGTTCAAATCCACCTGGCATTTCAAGGCTTTTCAGTAGTTTTCCTCAAGTTGCTCAGTGTGCAGGTGCTCTTGACTCATTCCTGACTTGGGTATGCTGATTTGTCAACTATTTAAACCCCTTGTTTATGCTCCATACTTCTCTTTTTATTCTTACACTAATTCCATTTCTTCTTATTTTTTTTCAAAAGAACTCTGGGAAGTCAGGAGGCTGACTTGTACATTAAAACGTCAAGTTCAGGCCAGTTAGATTGTTGGGAATTTATCCCTGGTATTGATTTGTTGATGGACAGTTTGAGTGTGGAGGTGGGATGGCAAATGGAGAGGCTGGTTGGAGGGAGAGAGTCTGCTAGACCACTCAGCTGGATTCTGCTTCTCCCCCCAACCTACAGGGGACAGTGAGCCCTGTTACCTAGACAAAAGACTCAACTTAGTTCTATAGTGAGCCTTTACCTAAAGAAAAAAGTTAATTTGGGGGTAATTTTTCAGGTTAGTAACATGCAAACTATTAAGAGTTTATAAAATAGGATGTCCAAAAGTCGCCATACATAAGGAAAATGGGAAATCGTAGCTAAATATGCCTTTATTTACAAAATATTTGCAAAATTTTACAAAGAGATGGCCAACAGGTAGAGAATAGTTTTTAAAATTTTGTAATGAATATTTTGTAAACAAAGCTACATTTGGCTATGATTTGCCATTTTTCACATGTATGGCAACTTTGGGGATAAGCCGTAGTGTTTAAAATAGTAAGTCAAGGTTATAAATGGTATTTTGATAACAATAAGGGTAAAGGGTAGTTGTTCTTTGTCCTTAGAGTCCAGTTGCATTTGAGAAAGTCCTTTTCACTTAATAGGAGATGGGAGTCGAAGTCTGGTTTATGGAGAAAGGAAGAGCAGAAAAGTATGCAGATGTATTTTGGCTGGTGGTTTTACATTTTATTTCATGTAGGAGTTAAAAAATACACAGGTAGGTCAGTGCCTGTGGCTCAAAAGGGTAGGGCGCCGGCCTCATATGCCGGAGGTGGCGGGTTCAAACCCAGCCCTGGCCAAAACAACAACAACTAAAAAAAACACATGTATTCTCTTTGTACTACACGCTTTTGTGGAAGGGAGGTTGGGGCAAGAGGTGGGGCTGGGGTAGTTATTGCTAAATCCAACCCAAGCCGTCATCACTCCCAAAAAGGTACACAGAGATTTTAAAGGCGAAGCAAGCCAATAATGATTGAGAGGAGATATTATCACAGCAGAAAAAAGGCCTAGAATGAATTGGCATTTTTCCTGGGGTCGTATTTTTTAAGAGGTAGAGTAGAAAGTTTATTTAATTGGCACTTGTTAAAACCCCAAAACATTTGGAAGATGTTTTAATAAATGCTGGGTACCTTTATGGGCATATGTTTTCTTTTAAATGCAAATCGGCAGAATCTGGGCAAAGCCTGAGTGAGTCATCTGTTTCAGCAGACTGTCCTTATTTGTATTCAATCCCGGTTGCTATTTCTTTGGGTTATTCCCTGCAAATAATTCTTATAACTTGGTTAAGCTGCAGAAAAATAGCAGGTTTTGCCTTAGGGTAATTAGAAGAGAGAAAACATGGCCATTGAGGTCTTAATTACACAGTTTATTACCAAAGCCAACCGCAGCTTTTCCCTTTGTGTACACAGCCACAGGGAGAAGGTGGGTTCTGAATTTGTAGACGCAGAGTAACAAATTGGCAGCTAGGGACTGTGACATCCTCTGTAGGAATGAAGGAATTTAAAAGGCCGCCTCAAATTTTACAACTACACATTAAGGCCATGTATTAGATTCCTAAGGTTTCCAAAACAAAGCACCACAGAGTGGTTTGAACAAAGGAAATGTATTGTCTCATGATTCTGGAAGCTGAAGCCCAAGACCAAGGTGTTGGCAAACCATCCTCCCCCTGAGGGTGCTGGGCAAAGGTGTTCCAGGCCTCTTCCCTAGCTTCTGGTTGTTCCTCGGTTTGTGGCTGTGTAACTCCTATCTTCCTATATCTCTGTGCCCCCCCTCCCCGCCCCCCATGCCGCTTTTTATAAGGATACCAGCCAGCTTAGATTAGGTCCCACCCTAATGACCTCATCATAGCTAATTATATCTATAAAGGACCCTATTTCCAAATAAGGTCACATTCTGAAGTGCTAGGACTTCCACGCAGGGATTTCGGGAGGGACACAATTCAACAGATAAAGTCTCAGGGCTGTACCACGAATATTTATTTGTACCCAGTGTGGATCTCTTTATATCAGCCTTTCTTCTATAGAGCGAAATTATTTTCAGTTCATCATTTTAATTTGTCATGAAATGAGCTGAATAATGACCAGAAAAGGACCTTAGGCCGTGACATTTTCTTTTACTGACATCAAATTCATTTTGAATTTTTGGAGATAAATGAGAATTCCCTTTATGTTTCACGGTTTCAAATGTTGAATACAAATAAAAACTTCAAGTTTTCACAGAGGGTGACAGAATTAAGGCAAGCTTTCTGGGTTTTGGATATGTTATTTTAAATTTTCTTTCCCTCTTCTGTTTCTTATTTTTCTTTTTTTTTTTTTTTTTTTTTAGAAAAAACCACAAACAGTCCCCCGGGGTATAGTGCCAAGGCAATAAAGCAAACAACAACCAACAACACCATGGCACAA
>CAUYTI010029288.1:0-13485 GCA_963575145.1 Galago senegalensis | reverse complement strand
TTTTTAACAAATTGCACCAAACGTTTTGTATTGCAGCCCAGGTGTTTTTTCTTTCTTTTTTTTCTTTCTTTGTTTATTTTTTTTTTTTTTTTTTTTTTTTTTTTTGCAGTTTTTGTCCAGGACTGGGTTTGAACCTACCACCTCCAGCATATGGGGCTGGCACCTTACTCCTTTGAGGCGCACGCACCACCCTGAGATTCCTTTCTCTGTATATAATAGTCTAGCAATGCATGGGCCGTTCCTGGTGAGTGTGTTACTGGGTCTATCATGCCATGAAGCAAACCAGGCTTATTCTACCTTGTTTCTTTGCCACGCCTACAACTCCCTCTGCATTTGTCTTACCCTCATCAGCGTGATCAGCTTTTACATTAAGGCCATGTCACCACTTTAGCTTGTAAGAAGGAGAAAGAGAAAATGAAGGGAAAACAATTTTATTTTTAAAATAATGTGAGCAGAATGTTGCACACATTTCTACTCACCAAAAGGTAGTCAAGGAGCCACACATATCTTCAGGGACTTAGGAAGTATAACCTCTGAGAGGGTGTACCTTGCTAAAACTTTGGGTGAATGGTTGGCTTTATATTGTTCAAAAGAAAAAAGTGAGGAGAACAGTTTTTTGTATACTTGTCACAATAGGAACTTTAAGAAATAATTAAACTGAACCGTGAAATATTTCTGAGATTTTTAACAAGAGAAGCAATGAGAAATTTTGTGATTTCAGGTTTCATTTTTAAGGAATTTTTTGTTGTTGTTGTTGAGACAGAGTCTCACTATGTCGCCCTTGGTAGAGCACTGTGGCATCACAACTCACAGCAACCTCAAACTCTTGGATTTAAGTGATTGTCTTGTCTTGGCCTCCCAAGTAGCTGGGACTTACAGGTGCCTGCCAAAATGCCCGGATATTTTTTGTTGCAGTTGTCATTGTTGTTTAGCTGGCCCCAGGCTGGGTTCAAACCCGCCACCCTCAGTGTATGTGGCTGGTGCTGTAACCACTGAACTACAGGCACTGAGACTTAATGATTTTTTTTAACACAGAGTCTCACTCTGTCACTAGAGCTAGAGTGCTGTGATGTGGCCCTTGCTCACAGCAACCTCCTGGGTTCAAGTTATCCTCTTGAGTAGCTGGGACTACAGGCCCCCACCACAATGCCTGGCTATTTTTTCTATTTTTAGTATAAATGGGGTCTCCCTCTTTCTCAGGCTGGTCTGGAACTCCTGAGCTCAAGCAATCCACCTGCCCTGGCCTCCCAGAGTGCTAGGATTACAGGTGTCAGCCACCTTAATCTGGCCTTAGAAAACTCTTTAATTTGAAAATAGTAGCTTCACAAAATAGCATAGTCAAAGTCAAACTGCAATAATTGAACACAAAGAATTGTACAAAAAAATTGATTGTGAAAATAATAAAAAATATTGAACTGGGTATGTTCCACCTATTTAAAATATATATATATTTGTCAGATTTGGGAATCAAAATTTTGCCAGCATCATAAAGTGTGTCCAGAAATATTTCTTTTTCTCTGTTTTTGAAGTATTTTTTTAGGGTTCAAGTTTTCTTTCCCTTCATTAAGTGGTAGAATTCCCAAAGAAAGTCACCTGTGCCTAAAATTTCTATGTGAGAAGATTAATTATAGATATTGCACAATGTATATTTCCTACTATGTCTTTTTCTTTATATCAAATTTTCAACATAAATGTCACAAAATTATTAATACCTTTTTGTGTTGTTACATCTGAATGACATGTAATATTTATCCTTTTTTATTCCTGAAATTGGCAGTATGTGCTTTCTTTTGTTGTTTTTTGAACAGTAATCCCCAAGGGTTATAAATTTTATTATAATTTTTTAAAACATACCTTTAGTTGTTTTGATTTTCTGTATGCTGTATTGTTTTTCAACTTTAGCAATTTTTACTCATTTCTAACTTATTTCTGTCCTACATTCTCTGCTGTACAGAAAATTTCTAAACAGATAATCACTTTTAAACTTTTTATTCTTTTATAGTATGTGCACTTAAAAGCTATTAATTTTCTTCTACACACTGCTATTGCTGTATTCTATGCTTAATTAAGCCATATTTTTCATATCATTTAGCTCACACTATGTTCCACATTATGTTCTGTCCTCTTCTTTGAATCTTGGATTATGTAGAGGAGGAGCGATTAATACTTCAATTGTTACAGGTTTTCTAATTATTATATATCTTTCAATATGTTTATTTTTTATTTGGGATTAATATAAGAGTACTAGGTTACACTGTTTGCGTTTCTAAGGTAAAGTCTGAGTTGTAGTTGAGTCCTTTAATCTGTTTCTTAATTCCATGGAAAATAGATAATATACTTGGTATGATTTCAAGCTTATGAATTCTGTTGGAACCTGCTTTATAGATGAGCATATAATCAATTTTAGAAAATTTATTAATGCTACAATTTTAAAAGTGTACACTTCACTAAAATATGTTTCTTACATGTTCTCTGTGCTGTATTTTATTCGAGTAAATTAGATAAAGTTTGATAATTGTATTGTTATAATTTGTTGTATCCTTACAGATTTTTTGCCTGTCATGTACTGAGAGAAAGCTGTTAAGATTTTTCACATTGTGTGTGAACTTTTGTATTTATCTTTACAGGTTTTTTGTTTCATTTTCTTTCTTTACTTATTTTTAGAATGTATAATTCAGAGCACACATATTAAGAGCACGTTATATGTTCCTAGTTGATTTTTAATCACTATGGGATATCTTTGTATAATTAATAAGGATCTTGATGTTAAGACAATTTTGTCTGAAATTTGTATTGCTACAGTTTCTTGATTATGTTTGTTCCACATACCTTTATAATCATCTTATCTAAATTTTTTGCCTTCCTTACATACAATGTTTGTTTCTTTCAAGCAGCATAGAGTTGGCATTTTATCCAGTCTGGAAGTTTTTGTCTTCAAATTATAAGAATTAGACCTTTTTTAACTTCAGGTAGTGATTGATGTAGTTGTATTTAAATCTACTAAGAAATTTTTCTATTTGTCTCATATAGTTTATGTTCTTTCTTGCTATTTTCTTCACTTGTTAAACTAATCAGTACTTTAATCATTCTATTTTCTCTTTTATTAGCTTATTATTTTTCAACGACTTCCTCTTCTTTTAATGTTTGTGCTAGGTATTATAACAAGCTTTGTTGATATATTAGAATGTAACACACATTATTAATTCTAACACTTCCCAAATGATAGGAGAACCTTGGAACACAAAATTAATTTAGGCTCCTTTCATTTTTGTATTATTTTTCCTGGATATTAATTGTGCATGTACTTAAACCTTTTATACCATTCATATAATTGTTTTATATGTTCAGTGGATTTTTAGATTCACCCATATATTTATCCTTTTCATAGCTCTTTGTTTCTTTTTATGTTCTTGTGCTTTGAACTGGTATCATTTTTTATTTGTTTTATCTCATTATGCTACTTTAGAATTGCTTTATTATGGAGGCTACTGGAGGCTTTTCATAGTATTTGTTTCCCTTTTAACATATAACATCTTTATCTCACTTTTATTTTTGGAGGATATTTTTATTTGATTTATAATACTAATTTTCCAGTTATTCACTGTGACCCACTTTAAAGCTATCAATTTATTATCCTCTATTATCTAATTATTCTGATAAGAATTCATCCTTAAATCTCATTATATTTTGTTAAGAGGTCAAGGTTACTTTGGCCATTAAGAATTTCTATTCTCCTTTGATTTTCAGCAATTTTATTATGCTATGGATAAGTTTAGGTTTCTGGTTTTCATTTTGCTTGGAAGTTATTGAGATTCTTGAATCAGTGTCTTGATAAATTTCCTCATTATTCAAGTCTGTACGAATATTATTTTTGCCTTGATTTGGTGTGTCAATGACCCAAATATGACTTTATATTATTTTCTCAGTAGTACTTATCATTCTGTTCATTTTTCCCAATTGTTTTTCTTCTCTGTTTTTCAGGATGAATGATTGTTATTGCTGTATATTTAAATTTAATGACTTTTCCCATTGTCATTTCTATTTTGTTATTTTTGTTTATCAAGTGAAAGAATTTTTGTTCTTGTTTTTGATGTGAGTTTGTTTTTTTTACATTTTTAGTTCTAGACGTTACATTGGTTCTTCATTATATGTTCTTTTTAAATTTATGACACTCTTTTTTTAACCATTTGTTTTAAGAGAGTTTATGGTTGCTTCCTGTATCATTTTTATAATAGCTAATTTAAATGTTTTTCAGATTGTTTCAAAATCTGTGTCATCTTGGCATTTTCTTCTGTCCCAATTACATTCAAATTTCACACTGGCTTTTTTATTGTGGGCATGTTGAATGTGATATTATAAAACACTGAGTCTTGTTTAAATTCTAAAATTAAAGAAGATCATTTTTTTTATGTGTAGAAGATAGTCAACATGGTTAATTTCAGGCCACAACATCCACACCATTTTCTGTGAGTGAAAGTTCCAATGACAGTTCAGCTGTCAAAATATTTGTATTGCTGGGGTTTTTTTAAATTTCAGATTAATATGAGGGTATATACAATTAGGTTACATAGTTTGCTTTTGTAAGGTTGAAGTCCAAGTTGTAACTGTGTCTTTCACCCAGGAAGAATATATCTACATTATACCTGTTGGGTGGTAACTTATTCCTCGCCTTTGCCCCAACCTGCATACTTCAGTTTAATTGAGTTTTTCTCTCATGTGAGTATGTAATAATGTACTTATTTCAATTTAGTACTCAGTATGTGTGATGGGTTTTTTTTCCATTTTTATGATACTTCACTTAGTAGATTGTTCTCCAAGTCCCTTCAGGTTGTTACAAAACATACAAAATCTCCATTTTTTATGGCTGAATAGTAGTTCATAGTGTACATAAACCACAGTAACCACAGTTTATTAATCCATTCATTGGTTGAAGGACATTTGGGTTGTTTCCACATCATTGTGATTGTGAATTATGGTGCTATAAACATTTGTGTTCAAATATCCTTATGATAAAGTGTCTTCTTTCCATTGGATAGGTACCTTGTAATGAGATTGCAGGATCAAATGATAGGTAAATACTGTAGCTGGTAAAATCAATATACACAAATCAGTAGCTTTCATAAATGCTAACAACAGTCAAGGCAAGAATCAAATCAAATATACAATTCCCTTCACAGTAACATCAAATAAAATAAAATACCTTAGATTATATTCAATAAAGGATGTGAAGGATCTCTACAGAGGGAACTATAAAACACTGAGAAAAGAAATAGAAGAGGATGTTAACAGACAGAAGAACATATCATGTTCATGGCTTGGAAGAATCAATACTGTTAAAAGTCTATACTTCCCAAAGCAATCTACAGATTTAATGCAATTCTCATTAAAATTCCAACATCATACTTTGAAGATCCTGAAAAAAAAATTCTACATTTCATATAGAACCAGGAATAATACCAAAGAGCCAATGCCATTCTATGAAGTAAGAACAAATCCGGAGGCATCACTTTACCAGACTTCAGGTTATACTATAAGTCTATGATGACCGAAACATCACAGTATTGGTATAAAAAATGAGGCATAGATCTATGGAACAGAATAAAGAATCTAGAGATAAAACCAGCCTCATGTTGCCATTTTATCTTTGACATAGTAAGCAAAATCATACACTGGAGGAAAGAATCTCTACTTAATAAATGATACTGTGATAACTGGTTAGCCACATGAAAAGACTACAACTGGTCCTGCACCTCTCACTACTTGCAAAAATTAACTCACAATGGATAAAAGCCTTAAATCTAAAATGTGAAACTATAAAAGCCATTGAAGAAGCTGTGGGAAAAACTCTAAATCTTATCAACCTAAGGAAAGAATTTATGAAGAAGACCCCACTGGCAATCACAGCAATGATAAAAATAAATAAATAGGACTTGATCAAGTTAAAAAGTTTCTGCACAGTGGGCAACGCCTTTTGCTCAAAGGAGTAGGGTGCTGGCCCCATATGCCAGAGGTGGTAGGTTCAAACCCAGCCCTGGCCAAAAACTGCAAAAAATTTTTTTTCTGCACAGCTAAAGACACAATCAACAAAGAGACAACCTTCAGAATGGGAGAAGATATTTGCATACTACAAATCTGACAAAGTGATCTAATAACCATAATCTCCAAAGAACTCAAGCAAATCAATCAGAAAAAAAAAGCTAACTGAGCCATTAAAAACCAAGCAAGAGACATGCACAGAAACTTGTCTCATGAGGATAGAAACTGGCCAACAAACACATGATAAAACTCACATCATCCCTAGTCATCAGAGAAACACAAATCAAAACCACTTTGTGATATCACCTAACCCCAGTGAGAAGGGACCACATCACAATGTCCCAAAGCAACAGATTTGGTGTGGGAGTGAAGAGAAGAGAATATTCATGCAACTGTTTGTGAGACTGGAAATTAGTACAGGCTTTATGGAAAGTAGTATGGAGATTCCTCAAAGATCTAAAAGTAGACCTACCATTTTATCCTGCAATCCCATTGAAGTGCTGGGTATTTTGTTTGTTTTCTCTTATGAGAGACAGGGTCTCCCTCTGTCACCCAGGCTGAAAGGCAGTGGCTTGATCATAAGCCACCGCATCTTCAAACTCTTGGGCTCCCAACTTAGCTTCCAGAGTAGCTAGGACTATAGGTACACACCACTACACCCAGCTAAGTTTTCTACTTTTTGTACAGATGGAGCCTCACTATGTTGCCCAGGCTGGTCTCAAATCCTCCTGCCTCTTCCTCCCAAGGTGCTGGGAATATAGTTGTGAGTCATTGCATCTAGCCTGCAGTGCTATTTTGATTTGTCTACTTGTGAGCCACCACTCTGGGACATGGGTCTTGCTTTATTAGTTTAATTTTCAAAGTCTTTGCTGTAAGAATGAGATCGTATCTACTGCATGAACCTTTTGAGGATGGACCTTGGATTTTGTAAACAACTTTATGTGGTCACTGTCTTTCCCTAGCTCCTTTCTGTTTGGAGTATCTCCTCACTTCCCTACTATTCATTGTTTCAGTCCTCTGTCCAGAAAGTTGGGCTTTTATTCCCTGGCTCTGTTGTGCACTTCTGCAACTTCAGATGGATGTGACAGGCATAACCACAGGCAGAAAGAGAGAGAGAAAGGTAAATTTTGGTCCCACATACTACCATAGATCAACTAAACAGAGACAAAATGTTCCCTCCTTCATAGTTTGGTTCATGCTTCCACTGTCACCATAGACTTACTCAGGGACTGAAGAAAGAGGGAGAAGAGAAAATAAAAAATCAATATGGGAAATTTCCACACTCTAAACGTTAGGAGTTCCATTACTTTCTCCTCTAGTCAGACAGAACTAGAGGGTTTGCCCCACTGCTCTCTCTTCTGGCACCCTGGTGCTACATTGATTCACGAACTTTTCCGGCTGAGAGATGCTGGTGGAGGAAAAATAAAAATGGTAAATTCACCACCAATTTTGGAGGCACTTCAAATTCCAATCTTCTTCCTTGATCTGCCTGCTACTATTTAATTTTTATAAAGATCAAATAATGCTCTAATGAACATGGAATTGTGGATATCTCTTCAGCATAACAATTTGAATTATTTTGGAGATATACCCAAAAGTGGGATTGCTGCATATGATAGTAATTGTAGTTTTTAGGGTTTTTTTAATGTCAATACTATTTTCTACAATGGCTAGGGACCATAGGTAGCAATAATTTACTGTGCATTTCAATACTGCTAAAAGAATAGATTTTAAATGTTTTTACTACAGAGAAATGCTAAGGAAGTGAGGTGATAGATATGTTAAGAGCTTGATTTAATCTTTCCACAATGTGTACACAAATCAAATCATCACATTGTACTCCATAAATATATATATTTTCCATTTTTCAACTAAAAATGAATTTTAAAAAAATGTGAAGAGATGCCCCATACATTCTGTCCAGGTTTTGTAATTGCATAAGAGAAATGCAATGGAATGACTTTACTCTTTCTCGTCCAGAACTGGAAGTTCTGACTGATCCCTTTTGCTTCAAACAGTCTTTGATTCTTTTTTTGGCTTTTGCCATTTTTTCTCCTTCCTGTTTTTTTTCTTCATGGACTCTTCTCAGTTCTTTGAAGTAAGGGGAGCTAAGCTAGGTTAGCAATGAAATTAAAAAGGAAATGTAAATACAGTAAAAAATGGAGTTTTTAGTATATAAATAAAAGAAACGGTATGCACATTTTAATGGTGTAATACCTTGTAGAACCCCAAACAGAAAGTAAAGAGGCAGAGAGAAATATTTCAAATTTCCAAACACTATGTAGTAAGGTAGAACTTTTCTTCTTAGACATTTTTATTAGTATTTTTGTCTACCTGGGAAGCTTATTAAAAGTTATTGGCATGTAGGAATTTACACAGTGAAAATCTTATCTTCATATAACAAAATACCACATAATCTGATGGCTTCACACAGATACAAAGAGAATAGTATTTTAAAGCAATATATATAGTATATAGTCACTAAAAGGATACATTTTAGACATTACAATGAAATAGACGGTTTTGTTTGAAGATTAAGAGACAATAAATGAGCAATAATCTTTTGAAAGTTCCAATAATTATAAAATTTTTAGTTCTATGCTAATTTTCAAGTATGATATTTTGCAATAAATAAAAAATAATACTATTTACAAATATTTTAGAGGATCTTGTTTTTATTATAAAGTCAGTAAATGGAGAAAATGCTAAGTTGAATTGTATTCTACAAATGCATATAAAAATAAAAAGCCAGTAATGCCTAGCCCCATAGGATGTTGCATTTAAATAGAAATTGTTCTATAAAACATTATAAAAGCAGTTTAGAGGCACTGGGTATGAAGGCAGGCTTGAATGAACATCATTAGTAATATAGCAAGAATATTACATATTCTGAAAGCACATTAAAAATGATAATGAAAATGAGGCTTATTTTTTATGAAGTATTTATAATTCAACATTCTGGTCATAACTAAAACACAATACAATTAATTTTGTGCTCTTTATACTCTTCTGTTTTAAACTCAAATATTCCACAGTGGTCTTTTCAATTACTTTTGGCAAATTTCCCTTTTGTTGCTTCTGATAATCTTTCAAAAAATACTTGGTTTTACTTTGGGTGACTTTATGCTTGTATACTTATCAAAACAAAAGAATTTAGTATAGTGAATATTTTTAACTGATGAATTATAATTTTGAGCAACTCTGACCTTTGAAAAACATACTGATATGTTCAGATACAGTGGTTCATGCCTGTAATCCAAGCACTTAGGGAGACCAAGGGGAAATAATGGCTTGAGGCTAAGAGTTCAAGACCAGGCTGGGAACCATAGTAAGACCCTATCTCTACAAAAATATTAAAAATTTAACTGGGTATGGTAGTTTGCACATCTAGTACTACCCAGCTACTTGGTAGTATGAGTCAGGAGGATCACCTGAGCCCGGATGTTCAAAGTTGCAGTGAGTTATGATCACACCACTGTATTCCAACTTGGATGACAGACTGAGACCCTGTGTCTCAAAAAACAAGAATACTGACATAACTTACAAATATGGTGTATGTTGAGAGTCCTCATGCAGCCACACACAAACCCTTTCTCCTCTCCCTCCTCTTCTCCTCATAAGACAAAAACACAAAGGATCCGGCTAGGGCTAGCCCACCCCCTGAGAAATTCCCACCAAAAGACTCTAACTTTCCAAATAAGCTGTGGAATGTGCCCAACTACTATGCCCCCTCCCATAAAAATGATCTCTAACTGTCCCTGGGCACAGATGTCATCTTTGCACTGCCCAGGTGGGTCATCTCCCCTTTCAATGAAGCTGACCTAAACTGCTCCATTCTTGCTGCAGCCTCATCTCTGGGTGCCATCATTTAAACCTTTCAGTGTATATGTCAAAAACGTGGTTTACATGGTCAATGATATTTTTAGCATTTTATTATGGTTGAAACCAGATGTTCAACAACCAAAACATATCAAATTAAAAAGTAATTAATAAATTGAAACTCTTTATTGTCATAATGCGATGATGCAGTTATTGCTAATGATATTAAAGTACTACAGTTAGCTTATGGTATTTATACAATATTAACTGGTTTTACTAATACATGATGATTGAATTCTATGAAGGAGTTTGTTAATTGATAATTTCTATAACAAAATAATACAGAATTTCTAAAATGCTAATGTTTTCAACAACTGTAAACTTTTTTTTTTTTTTTGAGGCAGAGTCTCACTGTGTCGCTCTGGGTAGAGTGCTATGGCATCACAGCTCACAGTAACCTCAAACTCTTCATGAAGTAGCAACAAAAATAATTTTATGGTTGGAGATCACCACAAGATGAGGAACTGTATTAAAGGGTTGCAGTATTAAAAAAGGTTGAGAAGTGATTCTCTTGTCTCAGCCTCCCAAGTAGCTGGGACTACAGGCTGCCACCACAACACCCAGCTATGTTTTGGTTGGCATTGTCATTGTTGTTTGGCAGACCTGAGCTGCATCTGAACCTCCCAGCTCCAGTGTATGTGGCTGGCATCCTAGCTGCTGAGCTACAGGTGCCAAGGCACAAGAACTGTAAACTTTAATGGGGAGAAATAGCACTGACATAATGAACTCTGCAAAGTCATATAAAACTCTGACCTATAAATGACAAATGAAAGGTTAAAGAGGGGGGAATCATAGTTTTCTTTGTAACCACCCTCAATGTTACCTCATCAGAACATATTTATCATACTAATAAAATGAGAGAAACATGAAGGAAGATATATTCACAGTTCATGTTCCTCTTGATTAACAAATGTACTTTTTGAGGATATCTCATTACAACTGGAATCTTGTCAAAACAAGGTGAAGGCAATAGAACACATACGATTCAGACATTTTATAAAGTATAAAGAAATGAGCAATGGAGAAAAATATTTTTTAAATTAAGACTTAAATGATGAACAAATGGGTGTTTATTCAGAATAACAGTTGTACATTAAATTGTGTAACCTTATAATACATGATTTTAGTATAAATGAAGCTGAAGTGTGGATGCCAAATGATATGGATGACTGTAGAGAAATATTCCTATCAAAAAGCTGAATTTTATATTTAACTCTTATGCTATTTTCACAACTGTCCACTAACTTATTGATGCTTCGTTTGCATGGCAAATGTGTGGCATTTTGGAAGACGTATGAAAGACCACTATGTTCAATCCAATTCAAAGTATTCATTGACCCACTTACATATTCAAGGCCCTGTAAAGAATACAAAAGAGATAATGAAAATTGCCCCAGCCCTCAGGCAACTTTTGAACTACTCAGTATGACACATGGCACCATTAAATAAGTAATTAACTGCTAAAAACAACTGGTGCAGCCATTAAGTACTACAGAATGTCAGACTGGAGAAAAATAAAAGAGACGGAAATGATCAGAAAATCTTCATGAAAGAGGATGACAGTTTTGCAATCACTGATGTCAATTTTAAAACAAGGATATCCAGCCAATATATTTTATGACCATCTATGTGTAAGATTTTGTGCTGTGTGGCACAGAACATATATAAAAGATTCACAAATATTTTCACAGATTTATCTTCAAAGATTTTATAATTTAGGGGGATAGTGGACAAGTTGAAAAATAATTGTGGTATAACACAGAATATTATATGTTACAAATAAAAACATTAAAAATGTAACAAAGTTTTGACCTACTATTTTCTTTTTTTTATTTTTTTATTGAGCAATAATAATAATGCAAAAAAGTAACATTCACATTGTCAAATAAGAACATGTCTATTATAAAATGTTTAACTCTGAGGTTCAGTACGGAGTCATCAGTTAACTTCTTATTATTTTTTCCCAAAGTCTCAAAAAATAGACAACTAATATTTATAAATAAAAACAAAAGATAATTTAAAAAAAACAGATCATGCCAAATCTTATAGACAATAGAAAAAGAAGAAATACTTCAAAATCATTTTACTTCATCTGGATACACCTGATATTAAAATTGGAAAAGGTATATTATTATAAAGAGAAATTACAAACATATTTCACTTATAAATGGGGATGCAATATCCTAAACAACATATTAACAAGTTGAATTAAAAATTAATATTTAAGTAGTGTACTTTGGTCAAAATTAAATCCAATTTATGTGAGAATTAGTCACTCTTTTCTTTTCTTTTTTTTCTTTTCCTTTCCCTCACCCACTCCCTCTTTCTCTGTTCTCCCCTTCCCCCATGCCCTACTGTGTCATTAATTGCCCTCATATCAAAGTTGAATACATAGGATTCATACTTCTCCATTTTTGTGATGCTTCACTAAGAATAATGTGTTCCATCTCCATCCAGGTTAGTACAAATGCTGCAAAATCTCCATTTTTTTATGTAACAAGGTTTTGAGAAGGAGTTATTACAAATCAATAAGAATATTTAGAAAAATGATGTGAACAATGCATTTTGAATGGTGTTCAAAGGCAAGTTTAGAATTTTAGTCCTCTTAACCAAAGAGTAGTAGCTTTACCAGTAAGAAAGAACAGGAATAAAAGCTCTGGAGACAGGAAAAGCACAGGAACTATTTTGGGTAAAGTAAACCAGTAGGAAATAAATATGGAAGATTGAACGAATTGCCATAGTGAGTATGGGCCTGAAATTCAGGTTGAAATACTATTCTTACTTCTCTAGGTAATGTAGAACCATAAGATGTTTAAGTAGGGTATAACTTGATTAGAGCTGTGATTTTGAAAGATCTGTGGAGCAAAATTATTTAAAGATGAAATGAAAATGGAGAGTAATGGAAGCAAGGAGATAAATAACTTTCACTTCATGAATTTTGATGCTCTGCTGTTAAGTACTTATAAATTAATGATTGTCATGTCTTCTTAGGGACTTAATCCTTTATCATTATATAGTTCCCCTAGTTATCCTTGATAATTTTCCTTCTTCTGAAATCTGCTCTATCTGAAATTAACTTAGTTACTCCCCCGTCTTTCTGATTAGTGTTAGCATATGCACAGGTGTCTATTTCCTCATTGCTTTTTTTTTTCTAATTTATCTATGTGCCGTATTTAAAGTGGGTTTTTTTGTAGACAACATATATTTGACACACTGTGAATCTGTCTTTTAGTAGGTATATTTAGGCCTCCATCATTCCATGAGATTGTTGATATACTTGGATTAGTATCTACTGTATTTGTTACTGTCTTCTATTCATTAGCCTCTCTGTTCATATTTTTGTTTTTAGTACTTTTTCCTACTTTTTGTGATTTTCATAGGCAATTTCATGTGGTTCCTTCATATCTGTTTTCTTAGCATGTTTTTGATTCATTTTTTTTATTGAATGTTAACTATGTACATTAATGCACTTCTGGGGTACAGTGTGGGGTTTTCACATGCATTCTGAAATACTTCCATCAAACTGGTCAACACAGCCTTCATGTCATTTTCTCAGTTATTGCTTTAAAA
>CAUYTI010029287.1:0-25795 GCA_963575145.1 Galago senegalensis | reverse complement strand
GTAGAGTGCCATGGCATCACGCTCACAGCAACCTTCAACTCCTGGGCTCAAGCGAGTCTTCTGCCTCAGCCTCCCAAGTAGCTGGGACTACAGGCACCCGCCACAACACCTGGCCATTTTTTGGTTGCAGCCATCATTGTTTGGCGGCCCAGGCTGGGGATTCGAACCCGCCACCTTAGGTATATGTGGCTGGAGCCTTAGCTGATTGAGCCATAGGTGCCGAGCCTAGTTTCAGGGTTTTTAAGTAGCACTACTCATACGCTACAATGATTTATTTTGCCTCTACTTTATTAATTCCTCTAAAAATCTGTTATTTCCTTTTCCAGAATAGAACTTTGTCTTCTTTCACATGCTAGTACCAGCCACTAGCACAGTGCATGGCAAGGAGTAGGACTCACCAGTATTTGTCTAATTATTTAACTAATTAACCTGCCATTCGTGTAGAAAGAAGCCCAATGTGTAAGGAGACTGGAAGGAAAGGATTTCCTTTGTCCGTGCACAGCACAGAGGCAGAAGACAGGATGGTATTCATGAGAAATCCTTCATTCACTTTCTGAAAAAGACTCAAAAATCTTGAACTGAAGTCATCATAGGTCTGTGGGGGGAAGATAAATGCATAAGCTTTGAAGTTAGACTGGCCAGAATGAAATTCCTGTCTAGCTGCAAGTTGTGTAGCTTTGGGTGAAATGACTTAATACCTATGCAACCGAATTGCATCATCTGCAAAATTAGGATGATGGAAATATTATGAGGCCTGAATAAAATGAAATTTGTAAATCTTGCCTTGTGGCAGTCCCTCAACTAGCAATAATAACCACATCCTCCTCCATCCCCTTCCTAAGTGCACAGATGCCTTCTGGGGCCAGAGAAAGCAACTGCTGACAGTGAAGCCCATCTCGGGGCTTTACATCCCCTGAACCTGGGAAGAGGGTCTGCCCCAAGACCGCTTTTATGCTGTTCCTCTGGGCCTATTGGTGAGGACAGGGGGATGACAAACCCTCCAGTAGAAGGGTCCTTCCCCCACTCAGGCTCCATTGTGTTCCCTGCACCACAGAGCCACATTTCCATAAACAGTGCATTGTGTCCTCACAGATTGCTATTTCATTAGTATTACCCAGGTTCTGTTGTAGTAATAAATTTGAAGCACAATGACTACATGTCAGTTCCTTTCAAATGCTTTGCTTAAAGAGAAATTGGATGTCATTTTTTTCTCTTATTATTCCATTTCTCCTTGGGCTGTGGAACCAAAGTTGGCCAGATCCTACAAGGCAACCGGGTTACCCCCAATTTGCCTTTTCCCCCCATCCCAGAAGGCCAGGAGGTTGAGAACAGCCCAGAACAGGCTGGCTGTGGGGGCAAGCTGGGCCTGAGAAGGGCATGAGCTGCTTACACACATGATGCCCCCTTACTATCTGTTCGTCATGACTGAGGGGAATTAGCAGAGCTAAGAGCTCTCTGTGGCCATGTCCTTGGAGGTGATGTCCTCACAGCACTTCTGGGAAGGTATAGTAAAGACTTAGGGGAGAAGAAGGAAGCTGAAATTTCCTGAACAAACTCACACAATGCCAGAGGCAGGGCCTGGCCCCCTGCTGGGCGATCTTCTGAAATCAGTCTTCCAGGCATCTCAGACTCTTCCCAGACTCCCAGGAGGAAGCGCTAAGTCAGAGCCAGCCAAAGAAGAAAGGAAGGACCCTGCCAGCCAAACTCATCGGTCTGTCTTCAGGCTCTGAGAGCATGAAATGGAAATGGATGGTGTCCAGGGAGCCTGCTCTGATTTTGTTGTTTCAAAATCCTCTGGACACAGATTAACTCTCTTGCCTGGTGGTTAGCTTTTTTTGTTTTCTTTTCCTTTCTCTTTCTTCCTCTAGGGAACGGGGAAACAATTCTGAATGATCTGAACACAAGCCCTTGACATCTCTTGTCCTTCTGGACGGAGTGTTCCACCTCAGAGCCATGCCCCCTCTCCCTGTCAGCCTGACACCTCCTTCAGGGCCACCCAGAGCAGGCAGGAGGGAGCAAGTGTAATAGCAGGTGAATATGCCTCTCTGTGCAGGGTGGTGACACACAGCAATCTCCAGCAGGCTGTTTCCCATCCCGTTAGGGATTCTGTCCACTTTATGGGATGCAGACAGTCTTTCTTTGGCAGGAACCCTGGCAGGGTGTGGACTACCTAGGATGAGTGATGACGTTGGCCTCCTCCAAACTGTAGCTGGGAAGAGTCACACTGAACAGCCCAGGCAGCATCTGTACAGGACACAGGTGTCTGGGAAGCAGATAGCTCATCCTGCAGAGCAGTGCAGTGGTGCCAAGGGTCAGCCAGGGCTAGCAGGGCAGAGGAGGGTCTCCAAGTGCCTGCGTCCTCCTGTGTCAATACCAAACTCTTTTGAGTTCTTGAGAATATTTTTCAGTCTCAGTTTCTCCGTCTATTAAACAAACTGACTCCAAACTGCAAAAACAGCATTCTTTGTTTCTTGCACATTTATCTCAGAATGTTTCCCATCTTTGGCTTTTTTAAATGTGTGCAAAACCTCCTCTAAGCCAGCCGCACAGTGTAGTGAGAAAGGCAGTCAAGTAAAGACAATACCAACTCAGCTATTTGTGGAATGACCTTGAACAAATGAGTTTACTTCTTTATGCCTCTGTTTTTTCAGTTATAAGATGGAGATTGGAATCATCAACTTTGGGTCAAATAAGACGGTGAATTTAAATGGCCCCACTTAGGTGTTCTGAGAGTGGTAGCCCCTCTGTCGTCCACCAAGGAACTTACTTTACATAAATCTCCAGTCCTCTTTCATGCCTAGCAGTGTTGGCATATAGTAGACACTCAGTAAATATTTGCTAATTGTTATACTTTCCAGCTTTAAGGCAGAACAGAACTGTATCCACTAATGGTGTCATTCTTGCTGAATGATTTTATAACCCCATTAGTGTAAGAGAGCTAAATGGAGCTAAAAATGTTCACGTCAAAGTTCTAGTATCCACCCCACTAAAACATTTGATTTTCTCCTTTTTGCTGTCAAGTGCCAACACGTGAGGGAATTCATCTCTACTCCCCATTTTGATGTCTGTCTTGATGTGAAACCCATTCTGGGAATGAGCTGATGACACCCAAACCGTATCCTATTAACACATCTTCCTTTCAGAAACTGCTGCTATTTTATGGAATGCCTTTGGGTACATTGCACAGAAAATGCCTGTGACAAAGGCACCCAGGCTTTGATCAGAATTGTTTTCCTTCGCACTTCTTCTAGGCACTGCAGGAAGTTTACTCTCACAACAGATTGACACAGTTACTGGAGATTCTCACAAAAACCGTGTTAAAGAATTGCTGCTGTTACACCGCCAGAATCTCTGGTTGAGAATGCTGCCCCTGCAGCCAGCTGGCCAGGAACACTCTTGTCCTGAGTGTGCATTGCCCTCCTCTGATCCCTCTGCCACCAAAAGTAAACCTTTGGCTTACTTCTCAGGCTATGAGGATTCCTGACCTGCAAGGCTGGGTCCACATTGCCACCATCTGTAGGTTTTTCCCTAAGACTGATCTGTCCCCGGCAAGATCTGTCCCCTCATTCCCTGCCCCCCAATTTAGCATCTGGCCAATATTTTTACATTTCCCATCTTGATACAGGTAGTCTACAAATAAAAAACCTGAATTTTCTCAGTTATTTCTCCAGTCAGGTAGAAAGCCTTTGTGTTCGAGCCCCACCCAGTGCCTCCTAGCCCTGCCTGGGCAGCCCACCTGAATCTGTGCCATCTTCCCAAAATTGGCACAGGGCTACCGATCCCAGCGTACACACCAGTTACTGTGGGCAATCTGGGGCAGGGGAGGGATTTATGAAGGAGTTGGTGAGAGTAGGATGGTGTAAAAAGGTCATTTTAGGCAGACAGAACAGCAGGAATGAGGAATTAGAATTGATAACCCAATGAGCACAGCCACTGGGAGAGCATCCAGCAAGCCTGCCCAGCATCCCGCCAGTTTCCAGAGCTCCTACCCTGATGATGCCCTGATGACATGGCCAGGACTGGAAGGATTAGGAGAGGAAACTAGCAAAGGAGACAAGGCCTGACCACCAGCACTGCAGGGCACATGACAGATGCCAGAGGTGGGTTACCTGAGAAAGGGAAAGTAGAGCTGTGACATAAGGGTGAGATGGGAAGGCCAGTCTAGAAGTGGAAATAACTTGCTTAACTAAAATCTGGTGTGGAACATTGTAAAGTGAATTCAATATCCAGGATGCCTTCCCAGCAGGGTAGGCAAGGATGAGTGCTGAGTAACACAGCGCTCCTGGCAGGGAGGTGCTCCATGGTCAAGGCCTTACCAGCCAGTCTCGGTGCCCAGCCTGGCTTTCACTGGACTCCTGCTATTCAAAACAAGGTCTGGGGCACAGCATCACCTCTGTGAAACTCCTGCCAATAATACATACCTAAGTCTAATTAAAAGGAGACATCAGACAACCTCAAACTGAGGGACATTCTACAAAATAACTGGCCTATACTATTCAAAATTTTCAAGGTCAAGAAAGACAGTAACAACTGAGCAATTGGTACAAATTACAGAAGACTCAAGAGACACACAAACACAGAGCCAAAAGCACATCTGATCTCTGTTTGGGTCCCTGATCAAAGGAGGAAAATTGCCATGGAGAACAGTATTGGAGCAATTGACATTCAAATATGGCCTGTGGATAAAATAATAGTATTATAACAGTGTTCAATTTCCCAACTGTGATGAATGTAAAAGACTTGATCTTAGGAAATATATATGGAAGAATTTATGGGTAGAGGGTCACAATGTCAACAACCTACCTTCCAAAAATTCAGAATAACGTCATCTATAAATATGCAGAGACTAAACAAAATACAGCAAAATGTAAATATTGGTGTCTTTGAAATTGAGTAAAAGTATATAGGAGTTTCTTGTACTATACCTGCAATTTTTATCTGAATTTGAAATTAATATAAGATGGTTTTTATTTATTAAAACAGACTTAAGAGACAAGAAAATAGAGTGACTCATTTTTTATTATTGTTGTTTCAGATTAATTTGAGGGTATAAATAATTAGGTTACAATGTTTCAATTTGTTTGGTAGATTTACTCTTATAATTGTGTCCTGTACCCAAGAGGTGCACAATACAGCTAAGCATTGTGCCCATTAAGTGGCAGCACACCCATCCCTGCTCCCCACTCCCTTGGTTCCCTGTGCCCTCATTCCCTGGCCCCCACCTTGAATTGATTTGAGTTTTCTCTTATGTTGACATGTATTAGATTGTCTACTGGCTTCATATTAATATTAAGTACATTGGATTCTTCTCTATTCTTGTGATACTTTACTAAGAAGAATGTGTTTCAACTCCATCCAGGTCAATACAAAAGATGTAAAGTCTCCATTTTTTAATGGCTGAATAATATTCCATGCTATACATATACCACAGTTTGTTAATCCACTCCTTGGTGGGCATTTAGGTGGTTTCTATATCTTGGTGATTGTAATTGAGCTGCAAGAAACAATCTAGTACAAATGTCCTTATGATAAATAATAAATAATTTTTTAGTTGGTGGGCATTTAGGTTGTTTCTGTATCTTGGTGATTGTAATTGAGCTGCAAGAAACAATCTAGTGCAAATGTCCTTATAATAAAAAATAAATAATTTTTTTCTTCTGGGTATATAATGTAGTAATGGGATTGCAGGGTCAAATGGGAGGCCTAATTTGAGTTCTTTGAGAATTCTCCATACTTCTTTCCAAGGAGGCTATATCAGTTTGCAGTCCCACCAACAGTATCAAAGTGTTCCCCTCTCTCTACATCTGCACCAGCTTTGAGACTTTATGATGTGAGATGTTCTCACTGGGGTTAGGTGATATCTCAGGGTGGTTATGATTTGCATTTCTCTAACAATCAGGTATAATAAGCATTTTCTCAGAAGTTTGTTAGCCATTCATCTGTCTTCTCAGAGAAGGTTCTGTTCATATCTCTTGCCCAGTGGTAGACGGGGATTGTTTGCTCTTTTTCTTGTTGTTGATTAATTTGAGTTCTCCATAGATTCTAGTCATCAACTCTCTGTCATACTTGTTCCATGCAAATATCTTTTCCCATTCTGAATGTTGTCTTTTTGCTTTAGTTGTCATGTCCTTAGTTGTGTAGAAGCTTTTCAGTTTACTTAAGTCCCATTTGTTTATTTTTGTTGCTGTAATTGCCACTGAAATCTTTGTCATAAAATCTTTCCTAGTCTGACATTGTCAGGAGTTTTTCCCACACTTCCTTCTAAGATTTACATCATTTCACCTCTGAGAATTATATCTTTTTTCCATCTTGAGTCAATTTTTGTAAGTAGTGAAAGGTGTGGGTCCAGTTTCAGTCTTTTATGTGTGGTTATCCAGTTCTCCCAGAACACTTATTGAATATGGATTCTTTTCCTCAGTGTATGCTTTGTTTGGTTTATCAAAGATCAGATGGCAACTAGAGACTGGTTTCATCTCTTGGTTTTCTATTCTGATCCATATGTCTATGTCTCTCTTTTTGTGCCAATACCATGCTGTTTTGATCACTATGGACTTTTAATATAACCTGAAGTCTGGTAGAGTGATGCCTCCAGCTTTGTTTTTATTACTAAGAATAGCCTTAGCTATATGGGGTATTTCTGGTTCCACACAAAATGAAGTACTATTTTTTCCAGTTCTTCAAAATATGTTGGCATTTTAATGGGGATTGCAATGAATCTATAGACTGCTTTGGGTAGAATAGACATTTTGACAATGTTGATTCTTCCCATCCAAGAGCATGGTATGTTCTTGCATTTGTTAGTGTCTTCTGCTATTTCTTTTCTTAGGGTTTCATCATTCTCTTTGTAAAGATCCTTCACCTCTTTTGTTAGGTATATTCCTAGGTTATTTCATCTTTTTTCAGAGTTACTATGAAGGGAATTGTGTCCTTAATTTGCTTCTCAACTTGGCTATTATTGGCATAGACAAAGGCTACTGATTTGTGGGCATTGATTTTATACCCTGAGACATTACTGTATTTCTTGATCACTTGCAGGAGTTTTGTGGTTGAGTCTCTGGGGTTTTCTAAGGATAAAATAATATCATCAGCAAAGAGCAAGAGTTTGAACTTCTCTGCCTTGATTTGGATGCTGTTTATTTCCTTCACTTGCCTGATTTCATTGGCTAGAAATTCTATCACAATGTTGAACATTGTGGTGATAAAGGACAACATTGTCTGGTTCCAGTTGTAAGTGGAAAAACTTTCAGTTTTACACCATTCAGTATAATATTATGATTTATCATCAATGGCTTCAATCAGCTTAAGAAATATGTCACCTATGCCTATTTTCTGAAGTGTTCTTGTCAGAAAAGGATGCTGAATTTTATCAAATGATTTTTTCTGCATCTATTGAGAGAATCATATGGTCTTTGTTCTTATTTTTATTGATATGGTGAATTACATTTATGTATTTGTGTATGTTAAAACAGCCTGGCATCCCTGAGATGAAGTCTCTACTATCTATTGATCATGATGTATATTTTTTAAAATATGTATCTGGAATCTATTAGCTAAGATTTTGGTGAGTATTTTTGCATTGATATTCATTAGTGAAATTGGTCTGTAGTTCTTTGTATTGGGTCCTTTCCTGGTATTTGAGTAAGGGTTATGGTTGCTTCATAAACTCTGTTAGAGAAGATTCCTTCCTTCTCAATGTTTTGGAATAAGTTCTGCAGTATAGGTACAAGCTCATCTGTGGAGGTTTTATAGAACTGTGGTGTGAAGCCATCTTGTCCTGGGCTTTTGTTGTTGTTGTTGGAAGACATTTTATTGTTTCTTCAATGTCAGTGCTTGATTTTGGTTTGTTCAAGAGATCTATTTCTTCCTAGTTGAGGCTTAGGAAATGATGTGATTTTAGGTATTGGTCCATTTCCTTCACATTGTCCAATTTCTGGGCAGAGTTTTTGGTAGTAGTCAGAAATAAACTCTTGTATCTCTGTGGTTTTAGCTGTTATTTCCCCCATTTTCAGTTCTGAGATTATTGAATATTTTACTTTTATGTTTCTAGTTAGTCTGGCCAATTGTTCATCAATTTTATTTATCTTTTTGAGGAATCAACTTTTTGTTTCATTAATTTTATGAATGATTCTTTTGTTTTCAAGTTTATTTATTTCTGATTTAGTTTTGATTATTTCTTTTCTTCTGCTAGGTTTGGGGTGAGATTGCTTTTCCATTTCCCTTTCTTTAAGATGATTCATTAGGTTGTTAACGTGCTCTCTTTCTGTTTTTCAGATGTAGGCATCTAATGCAATAAATTTACCTCTTAGGACTACTTCTGCAGTATACCACAGGTTTTTGTAGCATGTGTCTTCATTGTTGTTATGTTCAAGGAAGTTAACACTTTCCTCCTTTATCTCCTCTTTGACCTGTCATTTAGCATAAGGTTGTTTAGTTTCCATGCCTCTGTGTGGGGATGAAAAATTTTGTTGGAGTTGAGTTTCAGCTTTATTGCCTTGTGGTCTGGGAAGATATAAGGTATGATTTCATTTCCTTTAATTTTGTTGAGGTTTGATTTATATCCTAAGATACGATCTATTTTGAAGAATGCTGCATGGGCTGATGAGAAGAATGTATATTCCTTAGTTTGGGGATGGTGTGTTCTGTATATATCTATTAAGCACAGTAGTTTGAGGGTCACATTTAAGTGTCTGGTATCTTAGTTTCCGTTTAGAGCAGCAGTCCTCAACCTGTGGGTTGCGACCCCTTTTTAACAATGTTCTGTATATGTCTATTAAGCACAGTAGTTCGAGGGTCACATTTAAGTGTCTGGTATCTTAGTTTCCGTTTAGAGCAGCAGTCCTCAACCTGTGGGTTGCAACCCCTTTTTAACAATGAAAATACATTGCAGCATTAGGAAGGTTGAGAATCACTGGTTTAGAGGCTCTTTCTAGCTCTGTAAGAGGGATATTAAAGTCCTTATAAGAGGCATCCCTGGGATGAAGTCTCTACTATCTATTGATCGTAATGTATATTTTTTAAAATATGTATCTGGAATCTATTAGTCCTCTTACAGGGACTTTAATATCATAGCATATTGTTCAGACCAATTAAGGTCTGTTTCATAAATCTGGGAACATGTAAGTTGGGTGCATAAATATTTAGGATCGAAATATATTCTTGTTGTATTGTTCCATTGACTACTATAAAGTGACCATCTTTTTTTTCCACTTCAGTTGCCTTAAATCCACTTGTATCTGAAAATAATGTTGCAACCCCTCCTTTCTTCTGATTTCCATTTGCCTAAAATACCATTTTCACACCCTGAGTCTTACTTTGTCAAGGTTAGGTGTGTTTCCTACCGGCAGCATTTGGATGGCTTGTGTTTTTTTTTATCCAATCAGCCAGCCTGTGCCTCTTCAGTGGGGAATTCAAGCCATTAACATTTATTGAGAGAATTGATAAGTGTGGTGGAGTTCTATTTATCTTATTTTATGAAAGTCCATTGCTTAGTTTAATCTTTTATGTCATTTTGTCCTTTAGTTTCTGGATGTTTAGTTTGCTAGTGGTCTCTTGTGATGGTCAGTGTGGAGCATAGGTCTAAATATTTCCTGTAGGGCTGGTCTTGTTGTGGTAAATTTCCTCAAAGTTTGCATATCAGTAAAAGATTTGATTTCTCCATCAATTTTAAAGCTTAGCAGGATACAGAATTCTGGGCTCAAAATTGTTTTAAGGTTAAAGGTGGATGACTACTCTCTTTTGGCTTGAAAAGTTTCATTTGAGAAGTCTGTGGTCAAGCTGATAGATTTGCCCTTGTAGGTCAATTGGTACTTATTCTTGGCAGCTTGTAGAATCTTCTCTTTCATCTTGACTTTGGATAGGTTCATGACAATGTGTTGGAATCTTTGATGATACTTGGGGAATTTACATTTATGGTATCCTCTAATAGGGCTTCCACTCCTCTGGGGCATTCTTCTTCCCCTTCTGGGATACCTATAATTCGTATGTTTGAACATTTCTTGAAGTCCCATAATTCTCTGAGTGAATATTTTGTTTTCTCTCTCTTCTTTTCTGCCTCTTTAACTGCCATGTTAGCTCAAGAGCTTTATCTTCTAGCTCTAAGATTCTTTCTTCTGCATGGTATAATCTGTTATTGATATCTTCTACTGCACCTTTAAGTTCCCCAATTGACTCCTTCAATTCCTTAAGCTCTGCCATAGCCTTTCTATATTCTTCATATCTGTCATTCCTTATTTAGTTCTGTTTTGGATTTCCTTTTGGCTATTTTCTACTTTCTCAGAAATTTCTTTCATTGTTTTTGCCATCTATATTTTCAATTCCCTTTCTGTCATTTTGATCATTTCTTTATAGTTGGAATCATCTGCAGTAGTTACCTCATAATCCTGGGTGAGGGGAGTTGCTCTGTTGTGGCTTTTCATGTTGTCTGAAGCTCTCAACAGTCTACTTAATAGACATGCCTCAACCTTTCTAAACAGTGTCCCTTGGCCATGTAGTGGCTTTCCCAGGAGAGCAGGTTTCACTCAAGTCTCCCCATGGGTGGCTGCCCAGCTCATTAGGTGTGCCAGAACCTCACACTCAGATCCTGTGGGTTATTCTTCCCAGGCAGTTCTCCCACAATGGCTTCACCCAGCCTATAGCCAAATGAAGAAAGCTCTGCTCTGCCCAGTGGCTCACTCCTGGCCCCTGGATGCTGTTCAAGATCACTCACCCAAGCTCTCCAAAGGTAACTCTACCAAGTGCCCAGGTCCAACAAAAAACAGCCTGTAGGGCAGGCCTTCTCTGTCTGAAAACTGTCAAGGAACTGACCAACTTCTGCTGGCATGTAAGCACTCACCTAGGCTAGTTCTTCATGTTCCTGACCTCTTTATTGGCTCCTAGAGTACCCTGGTGCCTCCCTGTTCCCCTGAACAATGTTTCTGTGCATGGCCCCTCATCCAGAAGTGATTAGAATTGTCCCTCCCTGATCTGACCATGAGTGGCTGCAAAGAAGATGCCTCTAGTCTGCCACCCTGCTCCCTATTTCAAAGAGTAACTTTTTAATCAGCAATTCATTACGAAGGAAGCCTCTCAAGCCCCATCCCAGACTCACAGAATCAGATTCTACATTTTAACAAGATGTGCAAATGATTTATTTATATGGTTGTTTAACTTTATTTAAATGACCAGTGAATTGTTCCTATAACAATGCTTTCCCAGGTCATAAAGCCAGTGGAAATTATATGTGGTTTTTGCTTTATTTCATCCAGGGCTAGGCCCTGCTCTAGCTGGCAGGCACATCAATCACAAATCCTCTACACATCATATCCCAACTCCTATTCACTCCTCAAAACACAACTCATAAATCATCTTCTCTCTGAAAATGTTTCTTACCCTTGCCCAGAGCTTCATGCTAAAATATTATGCTGTATTCAATGCTTCCCATGGAAATTTTTTATTGTTTCCCTGTTTGCACATTATATTAAAATTCAGTTGCATTTTCCTGTTAGACTGAGAGGTAGCTATTCCTTCTTGTATCCTCAGCACTGAGCTGGGAAAATGCTAGGACTTGAGAAACTATTGAGTGAATGAATGAATGAACTCTCTGTGTTTTGCACCCCATGTTATATTCATGGCTCCAGAAAAATACTGCTGGTGTCCCAGCATGGATAAGAGGTAATTTAGGTTTGAGCAGACACCAGCAGGGAACAAATAATTTGGTAGGAAAAGGAATCATCGTACACACATACACAGCCTCTAACTCAATGCTGCTCCCATGCACTACAAAGACAACATTTCAAATTTCGTAACAACTCTTAGCAGTTGTACAAATTTCCACTGGCTTTATGACCTGGGAAAGCATTGTTATAGTAACAATTCATTGGTCATGTACACTTGCCACAAGATGTGCTGGTGTTACAAAAATACACTAAATAACAAAAGATACGCTTGGCCAGTATAATGGTCAAATAGCAGTTACTAGGGGGAAAAGAAGAAAGGCCAGAGCTACAGGTATTAGGAGAGCCTCGTTTGAAAGCATGGGCATTGTTATCCTCAAGACAGCTCTTTCTCTCAGCTCTGGCAGGTACTGATGGAGACATAGGACGAGACATCAGAAAGCTCCAATGATTGAAAGGAAAGGCAAGGCTTTGGTTTGGGAAGAATGGTCTCCCCTCTTGCCTTCGAATGCACGATAAGGAATGGATTTATAATGAGCTTCTTCTATCCAAGGAGCAAAGCAAATTTAAAAGAACCTACTAGTTACAATCCAGCCTCCCTGGTGCTTTTAGTGAAAGGATAATTTGGGATATCAAACTACAGCGTCCATGAGCATGGAATGCTGCATGGACCCTGGGACTTTTCAGCACAGGCGAGGTCTGCTGCCACAGTACTCACAGAAGAAATGTTTTATTTTAACTCAATGTGGGACTTTTTAAGAATTCCCTCAGGAACAGGGTTTTGCCAAAAAACAGAGCTTAATTTAATGAGGGTGAAAAGTTTAAGAAATACAAAAGAAAACTACTAAAAGGACAGAAGCAGCTTGGAGTGGGGACCTGTGCCCGACCAGCTGACAAACAGCAGTGGTAGTAAGCAGATCCAAGCCACTGTAAGGTCCTGCACCTTTCGGGGGATTTTCAGCACAATTATCATCAGTGAGCTGCATGTGTAGGATGCCTCTAAAGTGAGGCATGGAACAGTCTTGGAATTACTCAAGGGACTTTCTTTTATTTATTTAAACATTTACTATGTGCCAGCTAACATTCGAGTTTGGGAAGTGAGCAGTGTGACCTTCATTCCTCAGTTGCAGCAATGCTCTGGCACTCAGACCAGCCCGAGAACAGATAGATGGTTTCCAGAAAGGTCCCACTTCCTAGCTTAGGGGAGGCCATCTGGCCCTTGAAAGAGTTGTTTCTTTGTTTATAATCAAGCCACATCTCCTGGGACCTCTTCCTTCTTACCCTCTGCACTTTGCCCTGTCTGATTGTAGACACCTTCTGTGACCCTTCACATCGCTCTGCTTTGCCTCTGCCTGGTCTCCTGTGGATGTGTCACGTCAGTCCCCTCCTATGCTCCAAAGTCCACCTTTACCCATGATGTACCGTCAGTTCCCTCTAGATCCTCTGGCAGCAGCTGAGACTCCACCCACCATCTCCCCTGCCTCCTCCTGATGCTTAGAGCACTAGCTGGAATAGTGCAAACTTCTGGCCCACAGTGAACAGGATTCAAATCCAGATGTTCATTCCAAACCCAGGTTTATTCTCTTGTGCCATGAATCTTCTGGACATGTGGGATCTTGTTTCCAAACAGAACAACAATTAATGCTAAGTCAGACAGGATCAAGATTATAATGAACTAGTGAGATCTTACATTTGGACAAGACTGGTTAAGAATGCAGAACTACTCCAGTGTTGGCAAGGCTAAAATTACTTTAGTTCTGTTTGTGAGTGTAAAAAAAAAAGAAAAAGTCTGTCAAGGAATGAATTATATATACTCTGACAAAAGGGAGAAGAAAAGAAGAGTGTGGGAATGGGTTCAGCCCATTTTACAGGATGGGGCAATCTGGGACTGCTCAGATCAAGGGGTCCATACTAGGGTCTGATACTCTCACAGAAAGGGGAGTAAGAAGGGAGAGAGCCAGGAAATCAGGGGCAACTTGTTGACTTATGCCAGGGAGAAAAAAAGATTTTGAAATATTGTACATTTTATTTATTAATTATTCAAATAATCATTCATTTTAGTTCTAAGAAGAAAACTGAAAGTTTTGATTTGCGCAATGCTATGGTTTGAATGTATGTCCTCAAAAAAACACATATGGTAGAATCCTAACCCCCAAGGTACTGGTATTAGGAGGTAAGCTATGGGAAGATGGTTAGGTAACAAGTACCGAGCTCATGAAAGAGATTAGTGCCCTTATGAAAGAGGCCTCAGATAGCATTCTGGCCTCTTCTATCATGTCAGGACCAAGAGAGAAAAGGGCTATCTGTAAAGCAGAAATGAGGCCCTCAATCTTGGACTTCCCAACCTCCAGAACCATGAGAAATAAATTTCTTTTGTTTATAAGCCACCCTGTTTGTGTTATTCTGTTCTAGCAGCCCACTGGACCTGACGCACACTCACCTCCTATTTTGTAGCATGTCTGTGCCCCTTGGTACCCATAGCACATGTTGGATGGAGAGCTCTGGCCCAGCCTGCTCATGACATCACATTGTGCTTGGCACATGATAACCACCCAGGGGTGATCAAGTGTTATCATCATTAAATTATGCATTAGTAATTATATTGCTTCTTTAATTTCTTCCTCTGTATATACCACAAACCTGTAAGCCTCAGGACGTGAGGGCCATGTCCCACTGCCTTCCTTCCTCAGAACTAGCCAGAGTGCCACACAAGACAAAAGCCACTTGCTGGACATGATAAACCACTGATGATACAGATGGGCATTCGAGATACTTAAACTGACCCAGTCCAGCCTGAATAAAATAATGTCCCATTAACCCATTTGCCAAACCCTTCACTTTTCTCCAGCCAAATCAATGTTATTAGTTGCCAAGTATCCCATGAGCAGCTCCGTCTCATGCGTTTGCATGTCTTAGGTCCCAAGATAAAAGGCCATTCCCCTTGCATTATTTTTTTAGCTTTATGGAGGTATAGTTGACAAATGCAAATTGCATATATTCAAGGTATACAACATGATATTCTGATACACATTTACACTGTGGAACACACATTACCACAGTCAAGCTGATTAACAAACCCATTAATTCATGTAGTTACACTTCTGTGTATGGTGCAAAGACTCAATATCTACCCTCATAGTAAATTTCAAGGACACAAGACACTATTATTAACTATGTCACCATGCTACACGTGACATCTCCAGATCTAAGCCACCTTATAACTGGAAGTTTGTACCTACTAACATCTCCCCATTTCTCTCACCTTCCCACCCTGCTCATCACCCTCTAATTTCTGTTTCTATGTATTTTACTATTTAAGATTCTCCATATAAATGAGATTATGCAGCTTTTTTCTTTCTGTTCCTGGCTTATTTCACTTAGTACAATGTCCTCCAGGTTCATCTGTGTTGTTACAAAAGGCAAAGTCTCCTTTTGTAAGGCTGAAAAATATTCATACATACATACTGGGTAGACATAAAGTTAGTGTGCAGTTTGAATTGCACTGCATGTTCACCCTGTATATATTACAATTTCTTTGCCCATTCATCCATCAACAAAAACTCAGAATCTTAAGTTGCTTCCATAGGTTGGCTGTTCTGTATAACATTGCAACAAACATGGGAGCACATATACCTCTCTGGGACACTAATGTCTTTGTAGTTGGGCATATACCCAGAAGAGGGGCTCCTGGATCATATTATAGTTCTGAAATGGCCATTCTGTCTTCCATACTGTCTGAACCAATTTACACACACACCAGCAGTGTGTAAGAGCCTCCTCTCTCCACACCCTCACCAGCACTTGTTATCATTTCCCTTTTCTGTAACAGCCATCCTAACAGGTTTGTGTTGACATCTCTCTGCAGTTTTGATTGCATCTCCCAGATGATTAGTGACATTGAACATCTTTTCATATACTTGTTGACCATTGATATGTTTTCCTTGGAAAGTGTCTATTCAGGTCTTTTGCCTATGTTTCTTATTTTTAGAGACAAAGTCTCACTTTATCACCCTTGGGAGAGTGCTATGGCATCACAGCTCACAGCAACCTCCAGCTCTTGGGCTTAGCTGATTCTTTTGCCTCAGCCTCCCGAGTAGCTGAGACTACAGGTGCCCACCACAATGCATGGCTATTTTTTGTTGTTGTTGCAGTTTGGCCAGGGCTGGGTTAGAACCCTCCACACTCAGTATATGAGGCTGACACCCTACTCACCAAGCCACAGCTGCCCGGATATTAACACTTTGTCAGATATATGGTCTGCAAATATTTTCTCTCAATCTGTAAATTAACTTTCATTTTGGTGATTGCTGTACTTTTAATTTGATGTAGTACCATTTTTTAAATTTTTGTTCATTTTCTCTGAGGCTTATATATATATAAACAGATTTATATTAAGATGGGACCTTACTATGTTGCTCAAGCTGGTCTTGAACATGTGGGCTCAAGTGATCCTTCTGCCTCAGCTTCTTGAGTAGCTGACATTACAGGTATGCATCACCTCACCTGGTTGGATTATTTTCTTATTTTCCTTTGTTGAACAGATTGTTATTGGTTCAAAGAAACAAAGCCGATTTTTGTACTTTGAATTTAAATCCTGTGACCACACTGAATTTGTTTATTAGTTCAAATAGGATTTTTTTTAATCTTTAGGGTGTTCTATATAGAGTATCATGCCATCTGCAAAAAGAGATGCCTTTACTTCTTTCTAATTTGAATGTACGTTATTTCTCTTCTTGTCTGATTCCTCTTGTTAGTACTTCCAGGACTATGCAGAATAAAAGTAGTGAGAGTGGGCATCTTTTCCCTTAGAGGAAAAGCTTTCAGTTTTCCCCCAATAATTATGTGATCTGTGGGCTTTTCATATACCACCTTTATTTTGTTGAAGAATTTTTTTTCCCTGTGTATTTTGTTGGGAGTTTTTATCATGAAAGGATGTTGAACTTTATCAAGTGCTTTGTCTGCATCTGTTGAAATGATCATGTGATTTTATCTTTGATTGTGCTAATGTGGTATAGCATATTGATTTGCATATGTTAAATTAACCTTGCATACCAGAGACAAATTCCACTTGGTCATGGTATATAAACTTTTTGACGTGTTGTTGAATTTAGTTGGCTAGTGTTTTATTGAGGACATTTACATCTATGTTTGTCAGAGATATTGGCCTGTAGTTTTCCTTTCTGACAGTGTTTTTGTCTGGCTTTGGTATCTAGGTGATGCTGTTGGCCTCATCAAATTACTTTGGAAGTATTTCCTCTACTACTATTTTTGGAAGAGTGTAAGAAGCATTCCATACCAATCCTTTTTGGTAGAATTCAACCATGAAGCCATCTGGTCCTAGGGTTTTCTTTGTTGGAAGGTTTTCCCAACAGTCTGCTCAGACTGTCTATTTTTTCTTTTATTTCTTCTTGATTTATTCTAGGTAGGTTGCATGTTTCTAGGAATTAATCCATTTCCTCCAGGTTATCTAAAATGTTAACATGTTGTTGTTCAAAATAATCCCTTATGATCCTTTCTATTGCCGAGCATCCATTGTAATGCCTCCTCTTTAATTTCTGGTTTTATTTAAAGCATCTCTCTTTAATACTGAGTCTGGTTGAGTATCTGTCAAGTTATTTTTCTAATAACTAGCTGCCCTCCTTAGGCTGTCTGCAGTGGTCCTCCTCCTGCTCCTCCTCTTGGATTATTGACACAAGTTTCTAGGGGAATGCTCAAAAGTCACATTCCTTATGAAGCCTCATCTGATTTTCCCCAACAGAATAAATCACCTCCTCTGAGCTACAGAGGGAGGCTCGTACAGTCCTCCTAACCTCAGGGCACCACTTCTTGAGTCATAGTTGTCTGTATCATGCCTGTTCTTCCACTGGATGGTGAACAACGTGGGTGAATGGAACCCTCCTTCCTTCCCTCCTCTCACCTTCCCTTTCATGTACAGTAGAACCTCTGTAAGGTGACCACCCAAGGGACTAACTGGTCCGCATATAGAGGTGGTCACCATAAGGAGCTAGGCCTGCTGTGCTGATATGAACATGTGGTACACATCCAGTCTGTGGAAATCAGGTCAACTTAAGGAGGTGGTCAGTGTAGGGAGGTGGCCAGCTATGGAGGTTCTACTGTGTTTGAAGAACATTTTCTGTGTGCTGCTGCTGGGCTTCAAGAGAAAGGTCCAATAATGTTCTGAGTTTAAGGAGCACAACTGTCTTTCGGAAGAGAGATTTGTACATAGGAAATTATAATGCAATGTTATGTGGACTGTGGTACATAAATTGAGTTTTATCACATTTTATAACAAACTGCTTCATCATTGTATTGGGATTCACTATAGAAAAGAAAAGACTTTGCTATTATAAATCTTTCTCCATTTTTTTCTTTCATCCTAACCAACCATTCTTATGAATTTAAAAAAAAATAAAATCTTTTCTTTCAGGTAAGTGTTCATTTTTATTCATTTCAAGATTTTTTTTAATTCCATTCTAATTTCTTCTTTGATCCAGTTTTCCCCATGTATTCTGACTAGCAAAGCCCTGTTCTTCAAGTTTCACCTTCATGAGTTTCCCTGGACCAGTCTTCTCAACACCTTTGCTGATAAAATCTCTTTGCCATGTAGGTTAAGCTGTCTTGCAAGTTCCTTTATCTTTTTTTTTCTTTTAATTTTTTTATTGAATGATAACTGTGTACATTAGTGCACTTCTGGGATACAGTGTGAGGTTTTCACATGCAATCTGAAATACTTCCATCAAACTGGTAGGTTCCTTTATCTTTTTTAATGCATGTCTGGTCTGGAAGAAATATGGCAACAAGAACCAGGGTTGTATTTCTTTACACATGAGCAGACCTGAAATGGAACTAAGCAAACGGCAAGAATTTGATAATTTTGTTATATTGGAGATTACAGAAATAAAACTAGATTTGTGTCATTGTAAATTCAAAATGCATCATATCTAATGTTCAAATTAGGACACCTAAGTTATTATAAATTGCTCCAAGACCCTGTAAAAGGTATAACAGTTAAGGTAGAAAAGTTAATTTGCAATGCTGCTGTATCATTGTTTAAATATTCTTTTTTTTTAAGTTCTGCATTCCCCATTTCCCTTCTCCTCAGTGTCACCTGAGAACATCCTGTACTCTCTCTTCTCTGTGGCTGAGTAATCAAACATATTGATGTCACTTCTCTGCTACTCTCAGGAACTTATCTTCCAACAAAGCCTAATTCTTTAAAGTCTCACAAATCAGATCCAAGAATTTTCCTGCTCATAACCCATTGTTTCACAAACTGCTTAAGACCCAAGTGATGTTCTATCATAAACTCCATAATATACCATATAATCTGAGCCTGGATACAATTCAAGCCTACAAAATAAAAAGACATAAAATACTCATCCCTATCACATCTTCACTAACAAAGGTGCAAGTCTTCCAACATTCAAGGTGTGAGAGCCGGGTACTGGCAGACAGGGAATTAAACTGATGAGTCAGAATTCATTTAACTCACAGTCTTTTGTTTCCCAAGAAATTCAGTTTCTACGAGTGTGGGCAACCTGGGGAAGGCTCTGGCCCATCCTAAAACTGCAGTAGGAGTGTGCCAAAGACTGGGTGCCAACTGGGTTCCTGCCCTCACCATGCTTCTTTATAAATGTCACCTTTAATTTTTTCACACTAGGTTTCTCCACAAGGCTGAGTCCACAGCAACTGGTGCTTCCAGGACACATATCTTTTCATCTTTACAACCAGAGTGTAAGATAGTCTCTTTCCTTAAATTCATTTCAAATGAAGGACCCAGAGAAATATTCTGATTGGCTGAGCTGGGTCACATGACCATCCCTCCACCTCCCCCACTACAATTCAATAGTGGTCATGGATGGCATTTCATGGCAGTTCCACAGAAGAGGTAAGACATACCTCACGGAAAAAACAGTCAACCTTCATGATATGCCTGAAGGAGAAAACCGGTGGTGTTGGGTTTTTCTAATTCATAAAAGTTGTTGCTTAGAATGAAAGAAAAAAGAGAGAAATTTTGTATTTTTTCTTACAATTGTGTATTCCTTCCTTTCCTATAGTGAACCCCATGAAGCACTTTGTTATAATAGATAAAACTCAAGTCAATATCTACCACAGTCCACATAATATTGCATTATAACTATGGACAAGACTCTCTTCCCAAGGACAATTAAGTCTTTTAAGCTCATGATGCTATCATATCTTACCTCTTAAAGCCAAGCCCAGCACCAGCATCAGGAGAAGATTTTATCTAGACATATGTATAGGGGTTAGGGGGTGGCAAGAGGAGGGGAAGGAAGGAGGGGTCCTTGCACCCAAGTTGCTCACCATCCAGTGGAAAACCAGGCATGACACAGACAACCAGGTCTCAGAGAGGATCAATCAGGCACAAGCAGAATTGTAAAAACCTCCCTCAGTAGCACAGCAGAAGTGACTTATTCTTCTGGGGAATCTAGATGAAGCTTCATAAGGAAGCTGGCTTTTGAGCATTCCCAAAGAAGCTCAAGTTGGTAACCCCAAAAGGGGAGATGGTGTTCAGATCGTAAGCCACAGGTTGGAGCACTGCAGGCAGCCTTAGAGAGGGCAGCTGTACCTCCCAGCTGAGACACATAGTGGGATGATTCCAGGGGTCCCAAAATGACCCCCTCTCCCTTACCCTCATAAAACAATTGCCCTTACCTACTCATGCTGCCTGAGAATTCTTTATGAAGAACCACGTCTTTCAATCCATAGATAATGTTAAGGTTAAAAATGCAAATATTCCTCAGAATAAAAAGAAAATAGTTTCTAGCAAGGAGTAAATGACTGATAACTCAGCCTTTCACAAACACAAGTTATGACAGAAGGAAAATGAAGGGTGGGAGGGAGGCATTAGGCTTGCTGCCGAAAGGAAGCTGCCGTACACTTACAAAGGCAATGAAAGAGAGAACACAGGACCGAGCCTAGGCCAGCACACCGCATCACCCACGGGCTGGGAGCCCACAGTGACACTCCTACAGATGCCAGCCACCAGCCCCTCCCCTAAGGAATAAAAAGAGCAAGTATTAGCCCCCACTCTGACTCAGTGTCAGCTCATCTAAGTCCTAGTAGATAGGGACGTAGCTGGTGCTGGACTCTGAGCCTCACCCTGGCAGTGGGGATCAGGCTGTTAGAAGAATCTAATTGGATCTTAAACAGTAAGGCAATGTTTTGGCTTAGTATATCTTTTTTAGCAATAGTGAGATATAACAAATTTAGGCACTTAAAAGTAAACTTTCATCATTGTTCACAGGTACATGGTGTGATAGTTAATTTTATGCAGCAACTTGGCTGGGTTGTGATGCCCAGTTGTTTAGTCTAACACCAGCTTAGACATCTCTGGAAAGCGTTTTTTGGATGTGATTAACATTTACAATCAGATTTTAAATAGAGTAGATTCTCTTCCATAATGTGACTGGGCCTCATTAAATCGGCTGAAGGCATTAAAACCAAAGACTGAAGTTTTATACAGGCCCCAAAGTTCTCAGTAGTCTTGCAGTTATGATCTCTAATGCAATTTGATGACTGCTAACCCCTCTACTAAGAGTTGACAAGGGGCATGTGGCTGTCCTCTGAGTCTTCCTTGAATAATATTTGCAGCCCAGCTGTGAAAAGACCTAAGTGCTGTCAGGTCAAAGTCCTTTGAACATAATATATTGATTTTATAAGTCTATATATTGATGCAACACTCAGAAGTTTACAAAGCATTTTGACATTCATTGTCGGCCTTGACACCTAAGACTGATGAAATGCTAAGTGTGTAACTAGCATGGAACTAAGGCGCAAATAAGTTAACAAGAGGAAGGAGTAAGCAGAGACTAGCATTGAGGCCCAGAGCATTTCAGCCTAAAGACAAATGTCAGGGAGCTGCTGCTGGGAGGTACCGTGAACCTATGGGGCAATTCTGAACTGGGTTTAGAGATGGATAGTGAACCGATGAAGATGGCGGATGAGGTAAGGGGGAGTATATGGCACCAAGTCATATTGGAGCAAGAGACCAAAACAATCTCTCTGAAAGAGGAATTTAAAAAGAAAGCCTTCATAGGTATAAGAAAAAGTACATTACGTGAGGATATGTTGTTAATTATTTGGAATATATTTATTTCTACCTCTCTCTTCTTTCTTGGAGAAAGGAGCTATGGTAAGGGGATGCGAGGTGCACACAGAGAGTACAGGCAGGTCAGGAAAGCTGGGTTGAGGTCAGCCAAGCTTCACTCTGGAATGAGAGAGAATTAGGCAGATGTGTTGAGAGTTTGAATATCACTGCCCCAGTTAGCATGATGATGGAACTCCCCTAACAGCCATCCCAGAGGAAGGTCAAGTGTTAAAAACGTACCCAGGATAGAACTGTCTGATCACTGCACGCAGGCTGTTTCCATTGCTCAGGAATATCAGGACAGCAGTTTGATGTTTATTAAACATCAGCAGGGTCTCTACTAGAGTACTGATCCCTGGGAATGCTCAGCCCCCTCCCGGAGAAATCTTAAAGGCACAGAGCTACACCCAGGTCTGGGCAGCCACCATCACCATGAAGTCAGGATGAACTTTTATGATCTGGCAGGGAAGGAGTCTGCTTTTAGAATGGGATGTATTATTAACTGTCACCTTCTTAGAAACCTTTCTACAGTCAGCCATCAGAAAGAGCACGAGATGATCAGGAAAGACAAAGCACTTTCCAAAGTGGAAAGTGTGAAGGGGACTGGAAATAGGTGGTGTGAGGGGGCAGAGAGAGCCACAGTCCACCCATCCCAGCATCTTCGCCAGCCACACACATTAGTGAAAGTCATCAGGCTGGAGAAAGAGGCTCTGAGGAGGGCAGAGAAAGGGAAAAACTAGGCTAAGTGAAACCAGACAAGAAAAGTCCATATAAGAAAACCCAAAGAATGAGACATAATTTGTAAAAATATCTCCAGTGCTGCAGACTCAAATAAACGTGCGCACAGTATGATACAGGAAAAGAGAATAAAACTGGCAATTGGAAGGAATTGGTTCAAATTCTGGCTCTAGCCTGAGTAATAGTTTCACCCTAGTAATTGGGTTAATAACCCTAACTTATATGATTATTTTGAGCATCAAAGGAGAAAAGACCTAAGAATGTGCCTAGTAAGCGCCAATGTAGCTATTCAAATGTTTATGTCCATTAATTGGGATTATGGTCATTTTTGATTTTAAAAAAAGTGATTCTGACACATGTATTTGCATACTCATTATAAGGTATGAGAATGCTGATGTTGTAACTGTATGGCACTGCTGAGAATCCAGTAGCGGTCCAGGTCTGTCACAAAGAAAATTACAGAAACACGACTCAACTAGACCTGCCCTCCCTCTAAAGCTGATAAGAAAAATGAAAAATGGACCATATCCTTAGCAAGAACGTCCCTTTTACTGTCTTCAACTCAATATTCATTCTTGCCAACTCTCAAAGCTATTCTGAAACAAAGCAGAGATCACAGTTTATCTCCTGGGCTTTTAATATCCCTCATTTGTATGGATTGAAAAATTGAGGCACATGGAAATATAAAGCCTCTTGTACCAAATCTGTGTCTTTGGGAAGCAGTCTGGCTTTTTCTACCCGAGAGAATGCCCCTCAGAAAGCCCAGGCTTGGGTTTGGGAGCAAAGCACAGAAAAGATGTGAAACATTAAACAAATGAAGACCAAGCAGGGGAAAGAAAAAGACCATATTCTCAGGCATATTTTCAAAATAAGAGAGATAAATTCTGAAAATGAAACAGGTTGGGAGAACAAGACAAATGCTGAAATAAATATGAAAAGAAGACAAATTTCTTCTCATAGAAACATGGAAAGTCAGTCTCTAAAATGTTAGACAATGGCTTAAGAAAAGGTAAAACTGGGAGAGGAAGATAAACACCAAAGGGCAATAAATCACAGAAATAACACATCCGAGGATCGTTGTGAATAAAACATACCCCACCAAGTGAGCCTGCAAGAGCAAGACAAATGCAACATGACTAACAAAAACAGATATCACAGCCAGGACGGAAGCTACCAGAGAAGATGAACGCCTAGGGCACCACTGACCTCCTGGCCTTCCTGGGGGAATCCCATTCACTTGTGTTTCCCTAAACAAGTAAGTCCTCCAGGCTGCTGTCCCACCTTCCTCTACTCAGTACATGAGCGAAGGTCACCTCTCCTGTACCTGATAGTAGCGGGACAGCCAGGCACAGTCCCCTTAGGAGAGGCTGTTCTCCTTCTGTCACTGATAATTTCTCCCTCAAAAAAAAAGCTGGAATCCTGCTCCTTTATTCCCACACCTGAGCCTTGTGACACAGAGGTAAGCAACTTTAAATATGGCTGTCATCACCATGCAACTGGCCCCTGCCCAGCCTGCCTCACTGCCTTGATGCAGTGCCGTCAGTGTCCACACTGTGGGTTAGAACTCATCACCAGAGCTTCCTGGGACAGTCCCTAGGTGAGAGAGAGAAAGGGTCCCTAGTCATAAAGGGACCCAGGTGGGCTCTGAAGGCAGACATTCCAGGCGACCAGGAGCTCTCTCTGAAAAGCACTGAGCTTACTCCGCCTCATCTCTGAGATGGGAATAATACGTAATACTCTGCAGTAACTAGGAAAACACACATAAAACCTCTAACGGCTCTTAGAATTCAAAAATAATAGCTTGTGCACTTCCCTGCCCTTGATTCAACACAACCACAATTTTTTCCTAAATGTTGGATCTGGGTTTTGATGGCCTGGGAGCTCAGCACCACAGAAAGATCAAAAGGTTAGGATAGGGAGTCACATACCTTACCCCTTGAAGCAGGAGTGAGCCAAATTAAGGAAATGAGCAAGGATTCCAGTGAGAGCCATTACGCCTAACCTCTGCATCACCCATTGCAATTCACTGAATGCTTTTGATCAAAAGAGGCTTAGAATTTGGAAGCTGGACATAAAAAACAGAACAGAGGGCCTCTCGTGTGGACTGTGTTTTAATGCTGAGAAGTAGTTTCACGTCTATTATCTAACACGATCACAACCACTCTGTAAAGTAAAGGGACCAAGGATTATTCATCTCATTCTCATATATGAGACAGAGACAGGAGGCCCAAAGAGGCTGTGACCAGCCCAAAGTTATATAAAGTCATGTGACCAGCAGGTGGCAACTAGTAAATGGCTCCATACCTCCCAGGCATGACCATTTCCTGGAAAGGGAAACATTTTCACTGTGCTTCATCAAGAGATGATGCTGAAACAATCTCATGCAAATGAGTCCTCCTCATGGGAAGATAGTAAAAAGAGGCACAATCAGTGAGGGAACGAAAGCATGTGACTTGGCCGGGAGCTGGGCCACTGCCTCTTTCTTGTTGTCACTGAGTATGGTTTTCAAAGCAGCAGCACATGGGGCACTTTTGTGCTCATAAAATTGCAGACTCTGGGGGTCCACTTCAGACCTGCTGAATCAGAATCTGCATTTCAACACAATCCTCAGTACATGGAGATTAATATTTGAGAAGCACTGGTCCAGAATGATTTAGAGAGGAAATTATTTTGCTGTGGATATAAATTCAGGATTCACCTGACCTGGGAAAATCTCTACCTTACAAGATGACTTGAAGGGTCTACCTACCCAAGTGCCCACATTCACCCCTTCCATGAGCACGTCCAGCCAATGTCTCTATCATTTGTCCACCTCGGTCTCCCTCCCCCTCACTGGCTTGCCCTGACAAAGCATATCCAAAGAGTCCTCAACTAGGGGAAGCTTCACCTCAGATATAAACTTCAAACCTGAAAGGTCTGTGTATCTGAAATCCCAAGCCTACATGTCTGTGCTGCATTGTGGGTGTGAGCTCCTTAGTCTACATTGTCGTCAAGAGGACATTTACTTGCCCTACATCGGACACATTTGGCCTTTTAACCTATTTCCCCACATGGCCGATGATAAATAAAACTGAATGCTAATAGATTCATGTATAGTATGAGAAAAAAAAAGAAGTCATGACAAGACCGTGCTGTGGCCTGAGAAAATACGGGGCAGGCTGTTTCTAAATGAGTGAGGATGACTGTGAGAGGGGCGGCTTCGAGGAGGAAGTTCGGGGTTTCCGCTGCAGACGTATTAAACACCCAGGATGTGGAGCTAAGGGCAGACTTCTGGACGGTCAAGACACACTGGGGG
>CAUYTI010029285.1:0-16995 GCA_963575145.1 Galago senegalensis | reverse complement strand
ATGTGATGTGCAAATGGTTGTGTCACTGTGGTCTAGCAATATGAAGAGGGTAGAATATGGAAAGAGGAATGCTGAAGAGCAAATGTCTCAGCTTCACAAAAAGGAAGTTGATTATCAGTAGATAATCTCAATCTATGAAAGCAAATCCAGCTACTTATTATTATATGATCTTTGACAAGTCAATTAAAAATATTGAGTGGGGAAAAGATTCCCTATTTAATATATTCTTTTCTGTACTTTTTTTTGTGGTCAACATGACTTAAGTGTACCACAGAAGTTTAACTATAGGTTCAAGTGTGCTATGAGATTAAAAGGTTGAAAACAGTGAACTGGAGTAAAGTCCTTGTTTTAAAAGGCCTCTTGTGATTAAACTGAGCCTACACAGATAATCACTCTATGTTAAAGTCTGCTGATTTCAAACATTAATTAAATCGACACAAGGAATTCACAGCAGTTTCTAGTTAAGTGTTTAATTGAAAAACAGATAGAAACTGTGTATACACCAGAGGCTTAGAATCTAGGGAGCCATTTAAAATTCTGTCTAACACACATGCCTGCTATTTTTTCAATACTGTTGACATATTTTGGTATTATAAGCTAATACTTTCCTTCAGAAGCAGTCAAATCTGTTAACTAATTGCTGGCCAATTTCAGTAGCAATACTAATAACACTGCATGTAGTAATTCATGTCAGGTGCAGAAGTATGTTTCTACTGTTATTTTGGTAACATACTCACTATATGATATTATTCAAATGCAAATTTCTATGATAGCCATACTAGGCACCTTAGCCTATTTTGTATTGCTATAATAGAATAGTTGAGGATGGGTAATTCATAAAGAAAAGAGATTTCTTTAGTCCATAGTGCTACAGGCTGGGAAGTATAAGAAGCATGGCACCAGTATCTACTCAGCTTCTGGTGAGGGCTTTCCTGCTACATCACACATGGCAGACGGTTGAAGGGCAAGAAGACATGTACCAACAGGCAAAAGCCAAGAGCGTCCTGGCTTTATAACAGCTTGCTTTCATGGGATCCAGTCCCTTCCTATGACACCTAATCCAGTCTTGCAAGAAAAAGTACTCACTGCCACAAAGAGGGCAGTGAGCAGTCAGAGGGGAATCTGCCCCCATGATCCAAACACCTTCCCCTACTAGACCCAACCTCCAGAATTGGGGATCAGTCTCACCACCAGACTTGGCAGGGCCAAAGAACCATATGCAGTCATTTCTTGGGTATGGTTCATGATTAAAATCACCAATTTACCATATCAGATCTTAAAGTATCTAGACCAGAAATTCTCTTTTATTCTCTATGCAACCGCCTTTGGGATATAAATCAAAAACTCAAGAATTCAAGAAATTTTAACTCTTGTCAAGATAATCTTAGACACTTGCCAGTACACTGGTGAAAAAATAGCCTTTTTTGTCTGAGTGAAATATATGTTAGACTTGGTTAACAAAATAACTGATACAAACTATGTTGCTTTATCTGTAGTCAAATCTTCCTGGAATGTCAACATTTCAGAGCTTGTCAGAGAAGCCAATCCCAAATTAGTTGCCTTGTGACTTGCTGGAATTCAGAGATGAGATCTGAAATATTTAAGTCTGCAGTCAATGCCTTAGCCAATTCTAAGAGAAAATAAATAATTGATTAAAACATTATATTAGAGTAAGGATTTCTAAAGACCATGTATATATCCTAAAGCAAATTACTTTACCAAGATTAAATTCAATCTATTATACATGAGAGAAACTACTATATAAAGAATATTTTTGCATTTTCTAAAACTTACACTGGAATATCTTGCCTATTATATGAACCAGTGTCCCTTATGTCAGTAGCCATGTGATAACTTTATTAATTCTCAAGTGAAAGATAGTTTTGGTTACAGTTCAGTTCAGTTCACCAAACATGTATTTAGAACCTAAGATCCAAGATGCTAGACTAAGCCAAATGAATATCATGGTGGAAAAAATAATTGGTTCTCTGCCCTAAAAGAGTTTCAAGGTACTTATGAATTTCTTCTCATGACAGTATTAATGACAGACCTGACTTTTTGCTCATTCCTTTTTGTTTTATCTATTAAGAAATACAGAGCTGAATTTGGTGTTCTTTTTCTGAGGGCATTTATGACAGTATTTCCCTAAATAAATAGCCAACGGCTTTCTGTTTTTAAGTTTCTAAAAGTATTTTTGCTGCTTATTCTTTTTATTCTTATTATTCTTATGTTAAGTCACAGGGTTGCTCTGGCACTCATCTTGCTAATTTTCATGCCTCAGCTCCCTGAGTCTTGGAGACCACAGGTGTAAACCACTACACCAGCAGTTTTGTTTGTTCGATTAGTGTAGAGACAGGGTTGTGTTTTGTTGCTTATGCTGGTCTCAAACTCCTGGACTCAAGCAATCCTCCCATATCAGCCTCCCAAAGTGCTGAGATGACAGGCACAAGCCACCCTGCCCAGCCTGCTATTTATTCTTCTTATAAGCTGCATCAAATTCTTTTCAGGAATGAGGTGACATTTTAAATGTGAATGTAAAAATTAAAATAATTAATACTTATGATAATATTTTCCTTCTAAACCATGTATCAAATTATCTTTAGACTTTGAAACTACTCAGCAATATTACAGTATAAAATAAAGGCTATGACAAAAATTCAGAAAATTTTCTAGTTTTTTAAGGAAATTTGTCATAAATTTCTTTTTAATTTCAATAAAGTCAAAAAAGAAATTAGTTCTTACATTTTGTCCCTTATGATTTGATTATGATTAATAACTGCTTTAAAAATATATTATAAATCTTTTTTATGATAATCATATTATTCAAAAGAAGCACCATGTCTTCTAAAATAGCATCATGTAAAAATGAAAAGAAGAGGAGTTTGACATTTATTGTATTATTTCTATGTACTAGATACTGTCTGAGTATTTTACTTAGTTCATCTTACTTAGCAATTTCATAGGTGATTAGACAGGAGCATTGCTTTCTCTGAGCCTAACATGGAGTTAGGCAGGTCAACATATCTGAATAATTACAGCAGTCAGTATGTAAATGGATCCTATAGAGTTGATCGGTTCCATTTTATAAACATATGAAGATAAAGGTTAGAGAAGTTAAGCAACTAGGTAAAGTTTGCAAAGATAATGTATGTGACCAGGTATGGCAGGGGGAATTCTAAGTCAGGTAAGTCAAACAATAAACAAATCAATATGTGATTTAGTAGTAGCTACTGCTGAGTTCCATGAACAAATGTGAAACAAGTTATGGGGTAAAGTGTCAAGGAAGAGGTAATCTATTTTAAGCAAGTAACACTTTTAAAACTACAGAAATAATATGCGGGAGTGAGCTGCATATATATCTGGGGGGAAGAAATGGTACTGGGAGAGAGAAGAGTAAGTGTCCTGAAGGGAGAATGAGCTCAGGGAACAGAAGGACATGAGGAAGGCCAGAGTCATTATTAGAATGGAGTAAGCCCAGGCTGGAGTTGGCAGACGATGGCAGCTGTACTAAAACTAAATCATACAGGAATTATCCACTGGAAAGTTTGAACAGGAAACTGGTATTATACGATTCGTGTTTTTAAAAGATTACTCTGTCCTCTGAGTGGAGTGGGTGGAAGTAAAAATGCCACTAGGAGTCTAGTATAGTAATAGAGGAGAGACCCAAAGCAGGCGAGGGGTTGGGTGACAGAGGTGGAGCAGGGAGGATTATTCCTTACTCCCTCTCATGGATCAGGGAATTGGGTTTGGTAAACACTAAGAATATTATGCAAGGCAACAGATGAAATGTCCCAAAACTAAAATAAAAGAGAGGAATGCCCCCAACATGAAGAATCTTTCATCAAGGCAAACAAATTAGGAGACATTTTTAGATCTTCCTACAAATGCACTTGATAGGAAAATAATAATGTTTTGTTTCCTCTTGGACAAGATTATTGAAATGACTTCATTTGAGGAAGAATTTAAATCTAGCTTGAGAAGGCATAATTGTTTCACGCCTAACCTCTCATGATGTGTAAATAGAACATTTCTGATTATCCATTGTAAAACAAACATATTAAGCTTGATCACCTCACCCATCCTGCTTCTATCTGACTGATACTTTCCACACTTTTCTGAATATCTTTTATAAAACATAATCAATGAGAATTTTTTATAAAACAATCATCCATTTTACGCACACAACCAAAACAAACTTTTCAACAAATAGTATTTATATCACTAAATGCAATAAACTCCAGAATTTTTAATTCTATTCTACTTTTAATGCTACGTTAATTTCAAAACCTACTAATAGGTCAAGGACCAGAGTCTCAAAAGCAGTAGAGTAGAAAACAGACTGGAGGAAAATTGTAAATATTTGGCTTCAGTGTCCATTCATGTCTTTCCCAACTCAGGTGCCGGTTTGTTCCACAGTTCTTCTGAGGCCAATCCACTGCCTAAGAGCAACTGCATCCAAAACTGTAACAACAGAAACGGTCTCAGAAGCCCTCTCTTTGACATTTTTAATCTCTTGTTACATTCACCTTTGCCAAAAGGCCACGTGTGGGGGGATGTGGCTGAGTTAGGGATCTCAGGCAAAAATCTAGGTTGGAAACAGGGTAGTGATTCTTCACTTGGCTGTAGAAGCCTGTTGCTCTCTGTGGCAAAGAACTCACCGGTTAGTTAACCATTGAGAGCATGAGCCAGGCACCAGCCCTGCCCTGATACTACTTATGCAAGCTTTGAGGGCTGTTTAACTTTGTGCTTCAGTTTACTTAGATTTGAAATAGCACTAATAGGATCTTACTCGGAAGACCACTGGGATAGTAAATGAGTTGATGAAAGCAAAAGGCTCAGCTCAGACTGGAACAAATTGAGCATTCATTTGGTAATTGCTATTATTATTACCAGTGGCAGAGCAAGGGCATGAGGTCAGAGTGAATTGAGCAGTAGACACTGAATATATTTCCTTATTCTTTGTTCCAAATATAGGGACATAGGAAAACCAAGTGTATGTGAAGAAGAGAGAATTAAAAGAGGTCTTGGAATGCATCATTTGACCTCATTACACACGAGGAAAATGACCCAGAGATGCTCAGTGTCTTCCCAGACTCACACAGCTGATTGTGGCAGACTTAGGACTGCATTTCAGTTTTTATGAGTCTTAAGTTATTACTCTTTCCATTTCAAAGTATTGGCATTTCTGACAAGGAATCACAAGAATATTATCTCATAAAACTTTTAATTTAAAAAACCATGGACCAATTAAATTTTTATTGCCAAGAAGTAAATAGAAACTGCTAATAAATATTTTAAAAGATTAAGAAACTTTGGCCTTTTAGGTAAGTGTATATGTATGTTATGGTATACTTGTGAGAGTTTTATATATTAAATGATTTATAAATACTATTTATAAACATAAACTATCTTATCCCCTCGATTCCCATGTGATAAGACCTATTTTTATTTGTGCTTATTGTTTAAAATAGCTTTTTTATAAAGTCTGATGTATTTTATAGGTAAATAGTGAAGATGCCTTTCTAATAGAGACTACATCTCTTGTATCAACCTGGATAGAGGTGAAGCATGTTCTTAGTTAAGTATCACAAGAATGGGAAAGCAAATATCCAATGTACTCAATATTAATATGCAACCAATAGAAAAACAATCACACACCCACAAGAAAAAGAGAAACCAAAGCATATTCAAGTGGGGGGAGGAGATGGGGAGGGAGGGAAAGGAAGAAGGGGGATTGGTAAGCTCTCACCTAAGGTGCACAGTGTAAGGGTATACAGCACACCTCCTAGGGGCTCAACTACAACTTGAACTTTACCTTAGAAATGCAGTGTAACTTAATCATTTGTTCCCTCATATTAAACTGAAATAAAATATATATATAATTAAATAATTGAAAAATAGATTATTCTACTTGTAATAATGCCTAGAATGAACACACATGTGTGCATGCCCAGTCATTTAATAACCTCTGAAATTAAATTACTGTTTTCACATAGAAGAGCTTGAAGAACAGTTTCTGTCTATTCTACAATAATCATGTAGCTGCATTGTATCAGCAGCTGATATCTGAGCTTTAACTGGGCCTTGTTCATAAGGTAATGTGGTTATGGTAATTTCTATTAGGATCACTAATATTAATACTCAAATAATAAAGTCAAATATTTCATAAAGTCATTAGTGGAGTTCATATTTATCTGAAGGGTGTGTTTGTAGGTGACTAAACACATAGAATATCCATATGTGTGTGTACATACATATACAGTATGTATCTATTACTATATCTACAGCAATAAATATGTGTATATATGACTATATATTGATGTATGTGTACATGTGGGTATATACATGTAACACAGAGATTATATATATGTAGAAAGGGAGGGAGGGAGAGAAAGAGAGTAGAGATATGTAAGGAAATATATTAAAATTTTGAACTCAGAATATACATTGAGTTAATAGTAACAAGCATAATTTAGATATTCAGTGGACTAATGGACATTTTAGCCTATAGTGCCAGCTATTGACAAAACAATCATTTTCTAAAATTATGATGATATACCTTTGCATTTAGTCCCAAATATACTGATTTATAGCAATTTCAGCATTCAAAATAATGAATTTCCGAAACACATAGGCATGGATATTAATACGATCACTTAATATACCAGTTGATACTAAGTTCAACATTCAAAGTAATGAATTTCCAACATATATAGGCACAGATATTAATAACAGGACTACTTAATAATATGTTTCTCAATATGAATATGAACCAAAAAAGGCAAGACTTTTAAGAATGTAGATGCTGCTTGTACCCAATTTATTATTAATAAAATGCTATTGTACCCACTTCTAGAGAATTTCTCTGAGCCTGAGCCAGAAATGCCTGATTGACACTAAGCTTCAATAGAAAAACTCACTTTTCATGACTCCTATGCAAAGGAGTAGGAGTAGTAAGATGACTTTACAGAGTAATACACACAAACTCATTTTTAAAAAAACTTAATTTAAATTTACAAGAAAAGATTTCCCACAATTCCAGTATAACTTATATCAGTAGGATAAGAATCTAATTTATTCACACTTAAATAGAAAATATAAATTTAAATCTAGACATTTGTCTTTTCACACTATTTTATTATTGTAATACTAAATATTTTTAATATTGTTTTGTCTGAGGATTGTTTCACTTTGTGGATCCCGACACATACTTACTTCTGGGGATGGGACTGAGGTGCCTACAGAAAGGAAACCTTTCTGGAATTCATCTGCCCAGCAGTAGTACTTTCTGGAATTCAGGATACTTGAAGTATTCATCACCTCAGGCATTTACCATTTACTTGTGGTGGGAACTTTCCAATTCTATGTTTATTAGTTATTTTAAAGTAAACCCTAACTTATGCTTGATTATAGTAACTTCGTATGCCTGTATCAAAGCATCACGTGTAACTATAAAGATATATATGAATAACAACCACCGTACCCATGCCCACAACTTTACAAAGAAATAATAAAAAGAAAAAAGCCGCAAAAGTTATCAATAAGCACAAGCCTACAAGGCAACCAATGCCATCTCTTTGATGATTAAACTTCCAAATGTTTATGTACGCACCTTTTTCTAATGTGGAAACATAATACAAATGCTGTCTTTTAAGCTCTTTTTCAACAATTGAAGCCATCATTCATTTTCTTACAGAATAAATAACTTTTTATTATTTTTCTACTCATTTATTCACACATTCAACACAATTTTTAAAGAGTTGTCTATTTCTCAAACCCTATTTAAGGACTTTAGATATAGTAACCTAATCTCTGTCATTATGGGTTTAATATATAATAAGAAAAAACAATACTAACAAAGGAATATTAACTGAGTTAATTATGCTGAATACTAAGAAGAATACAGTGGTGAGAGGTGGTAGAACAGAACCTATTTCTGGGTCATGAAAGAGAAATCTAGTATTGTAATATATTTCCTGTGTGAAGTTTTTGAACGTTTGCTGTTCTTCTAATACTTCACTATTTTTTTTTTAAAGAAAAGCACTCCCGCGTACACTCTTACAACTAAATCTCAGCATGATTTCATGATGACTGGCTGAGAACAAATTCTCTGAAGAGAGATTAAAGGGTCGGTCAAGATATATACACCATTTTAAGATGTGTAATTTTTATTAACACGTTATCTAGAAAGGTTATATCCAATTACAGTAGATCACCCACTGTGCTCATGCTTAAACGTTTCCTTTCACCTTCACTAACAGTGGGTGTATTCTCAAAATATCTTTCTGTCTCTCTCTCCTCCCATTCTTTCCTCCCTCTTGCCCTCCAAAATAGAAGCTAATTACCTACCAAGGATTGCACTTTACTGCACAGATAGTTTTACATCAATTTGTCCAAGGTTCATTAAACTTGACTAAAATAAGAGTCACTGAGGGGATTTGTAAAAATTCAAATTTGAGTCCTTTAACAAAAAATCTTCAAGGGAAGGCACTGAAAATTTTTCTTCTTTAAGGAGTAGAACACTGTTATTCTTTCTATAAGGTAAAAAAGGAAAAAGCCAAATTTATTCATACAAATATCTGTTAAAATACCTAAAGAACAGCAATCTATAGATAAGGCACTCCATTCTTATCAAAGGGACCAAGAATGGCATTTATTTGTTATCTTAAGATCATGGATGAAGCAAGTTTATTGTTCTGCATAAAATGTAATGTCTCCTTGCTCTAATATAGACAGCAAAACTGCTGCCTCAAGGATCTGCTTTGTCTAAACTCTGACAGTGGAATTTATTAGAAAGTTTCAGATAAAGCAAGTTAAACTGGGAGTACTATTCCCTTTATTTATTTCACTTTCTTTCACACAAATGAATGAATGAGAGAACATCAGATTTAAATCAATGAAGCAATTAATGAAGTTTTTCTCACTATATGCAACTATTGAGCTATTTCCTGCTCAAACCACCATCTGCGAGGTGGTCTGTTGTCAACATTTATGAAGCAGGTGTCAGAGTCTACGATACCAGGTCCTAAGCTAAAGTGAAAATAAAAACAGTGAGTTTTTATTTACGATTTCCTATCACAGAGAGCTCACTCAGCTCTCTTATTTGGGAAAAAATTTATTTTAAAAAATCATACACATACAGTGTTAGATACTGCAGTAAAAATGTGTGCAAAGTATTCTGGGATTATTGAACAAACCTAGGTAGAAGATGATTAAATTATTGCATTTAGAAGATTGGTCAAGATAAAGAGAAGCTGAGTTTATCTTAGAAACTAAAATAACTGGAAAATCAATTAAGTGCATCAGCAACATGCTTGAATAGAATTTCTAAAGAAAATCTATTATCACAAAGTTATGATTATTCTTTCTTTTACCTATACAGGTGACTCTCCACTAGACAGATAGTATTTCTTAGTGACATTTTCTTCTTAACCAGCTGCAATCACTAAACTACTTGATGTGCAAACCTTGTTGGCAACTAAAGGAAATAAACAGTACCAGAATGAAGTAAAAGGTTAGATGTGTGTCATTTAATGCCTGCGCCTATATGTTGGTATGCTTCCTGCTGTTCCAAAAATGTGTGTGTAACTAAGTATCTGTGATGTAATTAGACAGGATCTTCTGTCCTCAGAGTAGAATTTTCCTTAGTCTGTAAATCTCTCATGCAACAGCACTGCTTAAATCAGCTCAATTAGCCTTAACAGACTCTTGCAGTTCGTGTATGATAACCTTTAGTTGATAAGCATAACATGCTTACAGTTTGTAGATCCTACGTACCCACATTATGACAGAATGTTATGTAAAACACATCAGACTTTCTTCCTGTGATACATTCCTTGCTAAAAATGTCCATACTACCCAAGGTGATTACGGATTTAATGCAACCCCCTATGACAATCCTTTGAATACTGGCTCTCTACTATCAATAAGATAATTACAGTCAAAGCCCTTGGTCCTTAATTAAAGCATGATCCTCTGCATTTGTGCATTTTATTTTATTTTTTTTTTGAGACAGAGTCTCAAGCTGTCACCCTGGGTAGAGTTCCTTGGCGTCATAGCTTACAGCAACCTCCACCTCTTGGGCTTAAGCAATACTCTTGCCTCAGCCTCCCACCTGGGACTACAGGTGCCCACCACAATGCCTTGGCTATTTTTTGTTGCAGTTGTCATTGTTGTTTTAGCTAGCCTTGGCTGAGTTTGAACCCACCAGCCTCAGTGTAGGCACCCTACCTACACCGGCCAGCGCCCTACCCACAGAGCAATGGGCGCCGCCATGTACATGTTTTTAATTATTTCAGCATCTCTGTTGATTCATAACCAGCTCATTTGTCTGCCTTTTAAAATTACTTAACACAACTCCAAGTAACCCTTATCAGCCACAACTTCAGAAAACCCTCGCAATAACATTCCCAGAACTATTTTTTTTAAAAAAAGCATTACATTTCAGTGTATTTCAAAGATAAATTGGTGAAGAGACAAGAACACTTTCGAATGGGTAGGACTTCTTCTGTTTGTACAGATTCCAACCTGTTGGCTAATCTTGTTTTAACAGTGACCAATAGTGGTGCTTTCACCACTTCCCCTTGGAAACCAGCATCCAAACTAGAATGTTTCATAAATAGACAGTGAGTTGGAAATAGCACGAAAGTTTCAAGACAGAGGATTTGGGGACTCCATGTAAACATTTGACTACAAGAATATTCCAAATGAAGCAAATGCTTGGGCAGCCCTCCACTTTGCTGGGACTAAATCTGGCAAGGCTGCCTTGGACTGGCAAATGGAATCGAGTGAAGAGGGACTTCAAATATTTGCACAGAAACATATCACTGCTAGGAATATATAGTCAAATACAGAGTTTTGAAAATGTTTGCATCACTGTAACTGCACAAAAGGGTTTTTTTTTAAATTTTTACAAATATTTTCAATAAAAAGCCACTGAAAATCCAGGATAATTCCCAACTGATAGGATGGTTCAGAGGAGAAAAAGGTGGAGCAGGAAGAGGTGCTGGGAATTTGGGGACATGGGGAGATAACTAATAAACATTTTCCTTGGCCTGTTGTCAAATAATTGGGGGATCACTCTTACACTAACAGAATCTTTTTGGAAAATGTTGAGATAAAATCCGTGCTTATTTCTTAATTCTGTGTCTGATCTTGCAGGGAAGGATTTGACTAAGAAGCTGATCTACCATCTATTTTATTTATAAAAGACTTCAGACTTCACTAGTACCATGTTTTAAAAGTTGTGGATTTAGAAATTTTCATAGCATTAACTGATCAATGAAATTCAAGCACATAATGAAACTTTTCTTTAACAATTTTATCTAATTAATCTTTCATTTCAAGTAGCTAACTAAATAATTAGTTACAACTTCAAGTAACTAAACAATTAGCAAGTATTAACCTTTCATTTCAAATAACTAAATAATTTGGTGAAAAGCTGGAATGTGCATTCCATATTTTTGTGGATTGCATCATCTATCCAAAGCTAAATCCAGACATATTTTTGAAGTTGTCACTGACAACTAATTCAGTAGTTGCTACACTTTAATGATCCAGCTTATTAGAATTATTAACATAAAATAAAAGCCCAAGAGATGATGGGACTATTGTCACTCTCAGAAGACTGGGAGCTTCTCTCTGAAATCAAAAGTCGTTTTTTGAAAACAAAATCGTCCTTCAGTTTTACTCTCTTCTCCTCTCACCCACACTACAATTGCCTTTTTCTTTGATAATGTCCCAAGAAAACCCTACCATCTTTTCTTATGTCATTTGTTGCCAAAAATCTTAGCCATCATGCTCAGGTAGAATTTCCTCTCCCACCTTTAAATCCTTTTCCTTCTCTTTCAACTCATTTTGTCATACTGAACACTGGATGATTTGGCATTTTGTGTCACCTACAAATGTATCGTATATTTTACTAAGTGTCAAAAGAAAGATAAGGACACAATTACAAGAATATGCCAAATCCCATTAATAAAAAAAGTACTAAATGCTACAAAGATGCATAAGAAGAGAGTATATCCAAATCATTCAGGAATTGAACTAAGGAAAGACTTTGTTGATGAAACGAGACTGGAGTTGGCATTAAATACAGTCATAGCCAAATTAGAGGCAGAATAGTTTTTTAAAATGCAATATTATTCTCTAGTCGAAAACCCTCCCTCTAGCCTTCAGAACGTAAAGTCCTGCATTATCTAAGCCCTGTCTGCCTTCTCGTCCCTTCATCTTACGTCACTTTGAAGTATACGCTCTTGTCCTACAGAGCAAGCAGGAGTGCGGTTCCTAGCAGAAAGCACACATTCTTGGTTTTGTGCCATTGAATTTCAGCTCCTATTGTTAAGAATATACTTAAGTATTTCTCTTTCCAGTTAGCTTTCCCTCTCAACCACCTGGCCTGTCCACCTCCTATTCAATTGTGGAAAACCCATTTCAAACCTTGCTTCCTTGGGGGTGCCCCTCTGTAACAGTATCTAATTAACTTACATGTTTATTCTAGTTTGTGCCTGTGCTTGCTTCAAGTGCCTCTAGAGCATGGCTCAAAAACTCTTTTTGTCTTAATGCTTTTTTTTTTCTTTGGGCCTTGGGTACAGAAAGTTGAATTAATTATATGGTACTTCTAAGTTCATGTCACAGTATCATGATTAGTTCAAACAAAATCTTTTAAGTATTTTACCTTTTAGCTCCCCACCCTCTCTTATCGTATGTAAGCACTCATTCTATTTCATGAGTGTAATTTTATCTGTATAATTTCACAAAATGTATATTCCTTAGATGCAGGCATTTTCAAGTTTATGTTTCTTGCTTTGTTATTATTTCTTGTACTTTCTCTTTTTTTTTTTTTTAACAGTTTTTGGCCAGGGCTGGGCTTGAACCCACCACCTCTGGCATATGGGGCAGGTGCCCTACTCTTTTGAGCCACAGGCACTGCCCACTTGTTGTTATTTCTTACTTTCACTAAATACTATGTATTTAACATATATCCATGTTGTTTTGTATCCATGTAACCTGTAACATATAATTGCTCTACTTGGTTCAAACTGCATGCCTCTCTTCTCCATGCTGGGGATCTGGGTTACCCAGAGAACCTGTCATCACACACACACACACACACACGTATCTGTGCAGATACACGCACACACATACGTAGTACTCTCACACACTCACCTCACACATGTACACAGACTCACACACACAGATGCTTCAGTGACGATGCCACAGTTCAAACAGTTCATTACGAAAATATAAGAACTTCCTTGGTACATCAACAGCAACCTTTCTGATTCACCTGTGCAAGTTTCAGCTTGTTCAGCTTATCCATGTTGCTGGGAGGGCTTCATTTGTTTCCATCACATGGATTCTATGTCTCTTAATTTGTAAATATCTCAAAACTTCCATAATGAGCCATGTATATGGTCCCAGAAGTGGAATTGTTGAGCTATAATGTTTGTTTATAATTAATTTGTCCAAATAGTGCCAGGCCCTCAAAATGACTGAGGGTTCCCGTATCTGCACTTCTCTGCCAGCACTTTCTATTACTCAGTTTTGTGATTTTTCCAGTTTATAAATGTGTAAAATGTCCTGAGTGAAACAGAAACCACTCCTCAATGCTGAAACTGAATTGTGTCCCTGATGTGGTCCTGTAACCTTTACTAGCCCCTTGAGATGGTAGAGGTCATTAAAATTTAAAGGCACTAAAAAACTATTTGGAGAATGAAGATTTCAAAAAAAAATCAAAAATAAAGATGAAAATGAGAGGGCATGTTACCCAAATTCATTAAGCAAAACATGGGCTAGGGTGAGATAGGTGTGACCCAATTCCAGTTCCCACTCCATGCTCACTTTCCCATACTAGAAGGCAACATGTCCATGCCCTCAGTGTTAAGAATCGTTATCAACTTTTCACATACAGCATTCTTTCAGCAGGAAAAATAGGCAATATCTCCAGGTCCTTTCTGCATGTCACAAACTGTAAGACACCCCTGTGACAGGTAATATAGCATTAGACTTTCCACTGCATCATTAATAGGAGAGCAAAGCTCAGCTTCAAGAGTTAGTAAACTGTTCTTTCCACCAGTCACAAGCTTCCTGAAGGGAGGCTTCAGCTGCGGCAACCCCATCTGCTGAGCAGGTTCTAAGTGGCTGCTCTAGTTCTCCAAGCTGCACAATACAGGGCTTAAAAATCATGGCACACAGCTTGTCAGCACAGCCTGCTAATTCACATATGTCAAGGACGCCCAGTGAACTTCCCAAGGAATTCTGTATTTGCTTTGTTCTGACCTTTTCAAAGTCTTCATTAATTTATACATTCAAGAATGATTCTTTGAGGTATTTCCTAAAGAATAGTTTAATCCATTTGTTATTGATTTATATCTTGCTCGTTGCAAAAAGCATTTTGACGTGGCAACGAGCTCATCACTTTTTATTTCCATGATGTATAGAATTTTATGTCTTTTTCTCTATGAACTGAATATCTTTTTCCCTAATGCTTTTTGTCCCCTCTTAGAGAAAAGGTTACATGCATTTCTATGCGGCTCTCGGTGGTTCACAGAGAGGCCACCCAGCACATTCCAGGGGTATCCCTTATGTGACACACACAGATTGATTTTTTCCCAGAGATTTTTTATTTTATGCTTTATAGAGCTACATGTAATTCTTTTTACACTCCAGGCCTGTGGAGCAGAGAACTTCTAATCCTGTGAAGCTTAATTAGAAAGAAGCGCACACACATACAGCTGACAGGCTTGGTATCAGAAGCTTGGAATTCAATCTATTCTCCCACAAACTCCTCTAAATGTTTTGAAGTATTAGATAAAATTCTTTAGTTCCCTGATATATAATTTACAGTAACACACTTGGATTTTAATCTTAATGTTAATTATTATTTATTGAACAAACACATTTTATAGCACTATGTTCAAGGCACTGTTCTTAGCATTTTACATCTATTAAAATGTGCTTGGACTCTCAGAACAACCAGCCTTTTAAAGCAGGCATTGATACTATTTCCACTTTATAAATGAAGAAATCAAGTCCCAGAGAGGGTCAATAATTTGTCCACGAATACACAGCTTGTCAATGCTGAAGCCAGAATTCTAACCTTGACAGTCAAGCTACCCAGCCAATGGCCCAGATCTGTTTCTATACAAAACAGGTATGATCTTAAAAGTGCAATTACACAGGGCTATTATCCTCATGTTTGTAAAAGGAAAAGATTACTCTGTGGAAGAGAAGAGAGACACTACTCTGTGAAATCCAGATTGTATGGGACTCTTTTCATTTTCTTAATTAAGATTTTCTGTTTTGATAGTCTCTCAGATGCTTTCTATGAATCATACTGCTGCTGGGCCAGGTGGACACACTCCACCAGGAAGTGCCCCTCACTGCCGCCCATCTCCGTTGACCATTAAGGGCACCAATGCTATGGGCCACTCCATGTTTAGCATAGAAACCTAAAAGTCACCTTTCTAGCATCACTATGTTTTGTTTTACTTTTAAAAGACAAACACATACCACTTCCCTTTTTAAGTTAACAAAGACACATCAATAAACACTTCTGAAGCACTCTCCATATGTCAAGAACCATGGGTGGGGGGAGTGTATGCTGAGATTAATGAGGCAATACCTAACCTCTGAAAATGCATGTGCATTTCACAAAGAGGTGACCAATATGTAGAGAATTGTTTGTAAAATGCCATAATGAATATTTTGTACATAAAGGTACATTTAGCTGCAATTTCCCATTTTCCCTATGTATGGTGACTTTATGGGCAAGCTTTGGGCCAGCCTGTAGAGAAGACAGAAAAATTAACATATGGTGTAGTTGCTGTGAACAAGGTAAGTGAAGGTTTACTTTTGTTGTTAAGAATATACTTGTATGAAAAGCAACAAATCCAAAGATTAATTTAAGATATTATTTAAATAACAAAACGGTCATAATAATTTCTTTTAATATGTATGCACATAGACCCTTTATTTTAGGTACTGTATGAATGAAAATAAAAGAATTCATAAGATTTGGTGTGCTTCCTAAGGTCACATTAAAGACATTTTGAAAAACAAGTCCACTGAACAAGGTTAATATATTTGAAGAAATAATTCAGATAAAAATTCCATGGGAAATCATCCAATTTGCCAACATAGAAAATATGTTGGAAACAAAGCATTTTTTAGATGTTTCTGATAGATTTATATTTTGATCGTGTGCTTATTTAAACTCCCACATCATTCCTCAATGTAACAAAATCTCTGAAACAGGAAAAGCATAGTGATGTCATGGTCAGAACTGGAAAGGCTTTCGGAACAGAGATAACAAACATGTTATTCTCTCTAGCCATACATTCACAGATAGAGTCAACCCCAGAGAAGGAAAGTCTTTTTTTTTTTTCTCCATACATACACATGTGTTTATTTGGTTTCCACATTTTGCCTTCACAAAATTAAAAAGGCTTAAAATTTAATAACAATAACAATGTTCAAGATAAGGACTAGAAACCAAAACCTCATGAAGAACGAATGAAGATAAATACATTCAGAAAAGAAATTAGACAATTGCTGCAACGAAATATTGAGCAACAATAATAATAATACTGCAAAAAAAGTAACATTCACATTGTCAGATAAGAGTATGTCTATCATAGAATGCTTTGACTCTGAGATTTAGTATGGAGTCATCAGTTAGCTTCTTATTTTCCAAAGTCTCAAAACATAGAAAACTAATATTTATAAATAAAAGATCATTTCAAAAAACAGATCATGCCAAATCTTATAGACAATAGAAAAAGAAGAAATACTTCAAAATCATTCTACTTAATCTGGATATACCCGATATTAAAATTGGAAAAAATATATTATTATAAAGGGAAATGACAAACATATTTCACTTATAAATGAGGATGCAATATCCTAAACAATATATTAACAAGTTGAATTAAAAATTAATGTTCAAGTAATGTACTTTGGTCAAAATTAAATCCAATTTATGTGAGAATTAGT
>CAUYTI010029284.1:0-39217 GCA_963575145.1 Galago senegalensis | reverse complement strand
TTCTCCAGCTCCATCCATGTGAACATGAAGGATGTAAATTCTCCATCCTTCTTAATGGCTGCATAGTACTCCATGGTGTACATATACCACAGTTTATTGATCCATTCGTGGATTGATGGGCACTTGGGCTTCTTCCATGACCTGGCGATTATGAATTGGGCTGCAATAAACATTCTGATACAAATGTCTTTGTTGTAGCAAAGTATCTCAAGAATAGAAGAAAAAGTATCCAATGTACTCAGTCTTACTATGATACCAATTTATAGTTTTCTTATGAAAGCTATAACCCAACTATAGCCCAAGAAGAAGGGGAAAGAGGAGTGGGAGGGAAGGGGACGGGGGAGTATGGGTGGAGGGAGGGTAATTGGTGGGACCACACCTACCATGCATCTTACAAGGGTACATGTGAAATTCACTAGGTGTAAAATATAAATGTCTTAACACACCAACTAAGAAAATGCCATGAAGGGTATGTTGACCAGTATGATGAAAGCATTTCAGATTGTGTGTAAACTAGCACATTGTATCCCATGATTGCATTAATGTATACAGCTATGATTTAATAAAAAAAAAAGAAAGAAAGAAAAAAGTAGATGTATTAAACGTGGAAAGACTCATTAGAAAAACTGAATGACATTCACTCACTATTGGGCACTAACAATGGCAATACTTGAGCAGCGGGCAATCTGTGTTAATAGAAAAAGCAATAAAAAGCTGAAGTATAAACTGTAAGGGGAAAGCTTTGGCCATCTTTATATTCTTCAACAAAGAGATGCCGTGGAAAGTAGTGTGTCTCCCAAACAGGCACAATCTCTTCTGTCATAGAGTATACTGTCTAATCCCCACACAAAGTTGTTATTGCTATTACTTGTATGGAAATTGGCCAAAATGGCATGATTTTTATAAAACAGTAATTTGATCTAGCTGTAGAGTGGAAATAAAACTTCTCTTATTAAGTTATATTGGAGTTGAGATCTCGAAAATGCAGAAGTGCTAATTAAGCCAAAAGAAATGGATAAGATATTTTGTAGAAACTTACAGCACAGCGTGCTTGGTTAGTAAAGGAATTAAAAGAAGTCGAGTGTGGTCGCAAGGATGAAAGCAGGTAACATGAGACTGACTGAGTTGACATTTTGGTGCCATACAGCAAATACAGCGCAGACTTGTAAGTCTGTCGAGTAGTTTTAACCCTGTAGTAAAGGGGAAATTTTACTCTTTAATAAGATGATGTCGCAATTAGATTTGAGTTTGGTAAAGAACACCACTTATTAGTGTGTTCACAAACTGAATTGGGTTTGACAAGACACATTCCTACTGGTGTAGAAGGTATTGTGATGTTCCAGGTCCATGCTGGTATGTGCATTGCAGGGACGGGGATGAAATGGCTAGAAATAGGCACGTTTGGGAAATATTTAGGAGTTAACAATGATGATGCCTACCATGAGACTGAATACTACATTCTGCTGAGAGACTTGGGAAAAATAAAAGCTTCAAAGATAACATGACACTTTTAGAGGCATATTACTCTCCATGAGAGTGCTAATCTCCCTGTAAAAGGGAACACTGGTTTTGTAGGGAAAGATCAGGAGATTTTTATTCACTTTGACACACTGACTCTCAAGTCCCTTTGAAAAAAATCTAAGCAGAAATTTCAAGTAGGAAACCGACTATCTATGCGTGGAGTCTTTTTGAGTCGATCGTAATAGGAAAAGACATATCATGCATATAATGTAATTGAGGCCAGATCAGAGTGGTTACAGTGGTAGGTGGGAGCTGAGCGAATGACATTAGCCAGTAAAAGCAGCACTTTGAGGAAGCTTGATTTACACAGAAAGCGTGTGACAGCTAAGGGCTGATGAGTGGGCTCTTACAAGAGACGGATCATTAGCTAAAAGCTCTTTGCTCTAGTATTTAAACTAATATTTAAAGTACAAAGGCTCAGCACCTATAGCTCAACCGGCTAAGGCCAGCCACGTACACCTAAGGTGGCGGGTTCGAATCCCCAGCCCAGGCCCGCCAAACAACAATGACGCTGCAACCAAAAAAAAAAAAAAAAAAATAGCCAGGCGTTGTGGCAGGCACCTGTGGTCCCAGCTACTTGGGAGGCAGAGGCAGGAGACTCACTTGAGCCCAGGAGTTGGAGGTTGCTGTGAGTGTGATGCCATGGCACTCTACCCAGGGGGACAGCTTGAGGCTCTGTCTCAAAAAAAAAAAAAAAAAGTACAAAATTTATGCTAAAATCACTTTCTACCTGATTCCAATAATCAATAAAATTATTTTTAATAAATATTTGAAAATTATAAAATGTGAATATGCAGTATGTCACTGATTTCCTAAAGAAAATATAAATATGTGCCTGTGGGTTTTAAAAGTTAAATATAAATTTCATCAATTATACAAAATACATATTAATAATCAAATTATGTATAATCAATATTCTTGGTAATACACTGTTGTATGTGATGTAATAACAGAAACATTTCATAATAGTTTTTATAGCAATATTTTATGCATTCTACTAGAACTTTCTATTAGACTATATTAATCATGAAGCTAAAATAAAAATGCATAGAATTATTAAAAATATAACACTTTAAAGACAGTCATATCATTAGAGAAGTAATTTTAAAAAATAATACATTTGGTGTGTCTCTAATATTTGAGCATGTACTCTGTGTATCATACATATTCTAAATGGAAAAACATGCACATATATAATGCTATGATAACACATGTTTATCTTTATTACGAGTATCCTTAATGTGGACTCTCAGGAATTCACTTAGCCAGAATTATAGGGAGCATGAAAATAAATGCACAGAAGGATTAAAATAAAAAGACATTAAAAACACAAGTACAAAAAATAAAACCAGCAATGTTTCTCCTCTGAGTAATTGTTAATTTGGGGCATATTAAGAAAGTGATTCAATTCCACAGGTACTGTCCTCATTCCTAATGAAAGGAAGGTTGGAGGGAGCCACCAACTGATCCCTTCCAACCTTAGATGAAAATAGGAGCAAACAGGTTTTCTGAAATATTGAAAACTGGTCAAAAGTTATCTAAATCTTGTCTATCCTCAACACATTACCTTCAATTGTTAATCAGAAAAATGGAAAAGTGGAGGCCTTGATGTAGAGAACAGAAAAATATATTTAATTCATAAATCCACTGAATTGGAGTTTCCTGAAAAAATGTGAGTTTATAAGTGTTCGATCATCAACCAGAAATCCTGTAGTGCATAGAAATGTGCATACACATGGGTTTCAGTGCTACAGCGGTGCACTAAGCACTACATACTGCAGTGATTCAGACCATGTATTAGGATGATATCGATCAGAAAGAACTACAGGGTGATGAAAGAAAAATAAGATAGAACACAAATGGAAGTATGTTAGGTGTAAGATATTTTGCAGTAAATGTGATAGATAAAATATAGTGAATACACTGTACACTACATACCCGAGGAAACATTATGAAAGAAAATACCATTGAGACGTTTTAAGCTACAGGTGAAGACAGAAATGGTAGCCAATGTTCATGCCTGTGAATAAACTGAGACTTTGAAACTGGTCTGCAGTGAATCACTCATTGATTACACTTCCCATGGCCAGTTTAGCCAATGATGAAGACATACAACAGAACATTTTGGTCGACAAAAAATGCAAAAACAGATGATCAGGAAAGACAACATGGGATTTAAATAGGAAATATCTGAGAACAATTTTAAGCTGGTTAGAAAACAAATGTAAGCCTCTCTTTAAAAGAAAATGTTCTAAAGAAGCTCAAGACAAATCAGAGAAGGAATTCAGAAACTTGTCAGAGATACTTAATAAGGAAATTGTAATAATATAAAGAAATATGCTTAAGAATTAAATTCACAAATGAAAAAATACATGTGAGTCACTCAATAGCAGAAGAAACCATCGATGATCTTGACTAGAGGATATTTCAAAACATACAGTCAGAAGAAAAAAAAAGAATAAAAAGAACAAAATGAGAGGATCTAGAAAATTCCTCAAAATTGAAAATGCAAGAGTTATGGGCCTTAAAGTGGAGGTAGAGAAAGAGAAGGGGTAGAAAATTTATTCAAAGAAATAATAACAGAGAAATTTTCAAACCTTAAGAAGGTTATCAATATTCAGATGCAAGAAGGTCACAGAACATGGAGCAGACATAAGCCAACAAGGCATGGGTTAAAATGGAGACAACCTCAAGGCATTTATATAATAATTAAGCTCCCAAAGGTCTGCAGAGGTCCTCAAACTTTTTAAACAGGGGACCAGTTCACTGTCCCTCAGACCACTGGAGGGCCGGACTGCAGGCCCCGGGACGAGTTGGCTGCTAAGCAGGACAGGCAGAAGCAGCAAAAACACCCGGTGGGCCAGAATAATGTCCTAGGTGGGCTGTATGTAGCCTGCAGGCTATAGTTTGAAGACACCCAAGGGAAGCAAGAAATAAGAAAATAAAAGAAAAAAAAAAGATAACCTTCCATTTCACACGTGAATAAGATGACAAGCCAAATCAGTGTGGGAAAGATACTCTCTCAACAGGTGGTAGTGGCACAACTGGGTAAGCCTTGTGGTGCAAATAAAAAAAAAAAATAGACCCATAGCTCACACTACACAACAGCAGCACTTACAGATAAAGCAAACATTTTAATGAAAATAAAAACATAAAAGAACTGAACAAAAATATGGTGGAATTGTGAGGGTTTTTTAAATGTTTGAATGTTTTATTCCAGATGATTGTTATTTTGTCAGGAATTGGAAATTAGGAAAAAAATCAGAAATCAAAAACTAAGAAAAAAATTTTCCAGGATCAAGAAATACACCACAAAGGCAACATTAAAATTAGAAGGCTGGAAAATATTTATCAGTAGTATCAAATCATCTTTCTTTTTCTTCAGAAGATTTTGGAAGTTAATACCAAAAAAGACCTAACATAACTAGAAAAAGATTGAAAAAATTCATACTGCCAAAAACAACCTCACAAATTTTAATAGAACACATTAAAAATAAAAAAAAAATCTTTACAATAGGAAACATTCAAATAAAACACCCAGAGTGTACTGCTGGAAAGCTTAGATGGACTTTAGGTTGGCGAGGACTGGTGTAATGGGGCTTTACCTCCATGACTGCCGCCATGTACAATCCGACCCCATTAGGAGAACAACTTAAGATATTTACTAAAATTACAAATGCATATTTTCACTTTTTATAGGACGTAGAATGTTGTGAAGAACATAGCTCAAATCCTATTTATAAGAACAAGACAGATAACCCTCTTTCCTCTTCTTGACACTAACAGCACTGGCCCCTGCCTATTACTCGAACATCTTGGTACAGCCCTGCTATACGATTATGTGTGAGATTCGTAAGGGATATTTATTTATTTATTTATTTATTTATTGCAGTTTTTGGCCAGGACTGGCTTTGAACCTGCCACCTCTGGTATATGCGGCCAATGCCCTACTTCTTTGAGCCACAGGTACCACCCTGTAAGGGATATTCTTAATAGTGTGACTTTTCTTCTTACAACTATTCATAAAACTCTCTCTCTCACCTGTTCACATGTCGTTTTCAAACTGAAGCGTGGTCTGAGTATGGCAGTACATTTTTATTTCTTCAATTATAGGAGAGAGAAAGAAATGACTTCTCTAAGCAAAAGTCAAGGCAAAATAAAATATCTGAGTACAATCTCTTTAAATGGAACAAAAGAGGGATTGTCAGACCAGTTTAGGTTCCTTAAAGAGAATCCTCAATAGCGTTAATGAAACATTGCCAATTTCCCATGAATTTATGGTATGTCATATTCTACACCACAGTTCAAATTGCTGTTCATTTCTACATGAAGAGGGTGAGCTGTGAAAATCTTTTTCCTCTTTGTGCCCTGGATTTCTACATTATTGACTTTATGTTTTATTGAAACAGTAAGACAAGAGAGGCACTGAATTCCTAGATAATAATTATACTATTTTTTCAAAAGAGTGAGTGTTTTTTTAAATGCCAGAAATGCAAGTATTAGTTACAAGTGTTGAAATATCTCATTGCTTTAGAAAACGGGAAATCTTATGTGACAAAAAGAATAAAACTACTTTAAAGTCTGAAACATTGCCCCCCAAATGTACCACAGCACGCATACCATTTGAAGTACCTTTTCTCTTTTGTACCGTGGAATCGCTGGCAAATTGCAAGCTCGGAGGCCATTTGTTCTCCCCCGGAAAAGCTTTCAGCGAGTCTGCAGCTTCTGAAGCCTGTAACTAAAGTTACTTTTCCCTTGACCAGCAAATGACCCTCTGCACCTAAACATGGTTCCCAAGAAGACGATAAAGCCAGAAAATTCTTTTGATTGCTCTATTGTGGCCATATTAAGCGCAAGAGACAAAAAGCAACAACAAAAAGAAACCATCCGAAACGCTTTGCAACCAAACGGAAATGTTACAGATAAGTGTTGGCCACAGGAGTATCTTGTTTGCTTTTATTAATAGTTAATTGTAAAAGAAGTTAGTGCTACACGGAGATAGAAATATTCTGAGATACATTAACACTGTGTAAAAATGTACTTATTATTTTGAATTGACAAATAAAGATTGGAGGTATTTATGGGGTACGTATGGTAGAGACAGATAATGTGGGATAATTGAATCAAGCTAATTAACATGTCCATGACCTCGAACATTTTTATGGTGAGAAATATTTTGTTCAATTTCGATATTAGAAGGATAGAATAATATTCAGGGGTGTTTTTTCATAAGAGCACATGGAGGAAATAGTGTTCCTTGGCAAAAATCAACCAAATTGCATCACTTAGAAAGACAGTGGGTTGCAGTTCAGAATACCTTTCTGAAACAGGAGTGTTACACAAGGAAAATCTATAATCTCATGTGGAAGGATATGCCCAAGGGAAATAAGAGACCCACTATATTATCCAGGGACTTGGTTGTGATCCCTCCCTTCTTCCCTTAGTTCTTAACTTAAATATAGTGTTTCCTAGTCCGCATTCAGATACAAATTTGCAGATATTAATTCCTAAGCCAAAATTTCATAGAAAGTGTGGAAGACAAGCATATCCATAAGTAAGTTCTTAGGAAAAAATAAAAATTTATTGTGCTGAAGTAGTAGAAGCTGAAAGCACAAGAAAAAAATTTCTAGAATCCCACCAAAATTCCTTTGCTTTCCCCAAATTGAGACTCCAGGACCTTCCTGCGCCACCTCCTGGCAAGACGACGAAACTTCTCTAATTGGCTGTATCATCGTGCCCTTTCTGGGTTCCCCAACATGCATCTTATATCCTGAGGTGAATTGTTCTGTGGAGTGGATTCCTAATTTTATTAATAGACAATAAAAGAGACAATAATCCAACTCTTCCTAAATATTTCCTGAGCTTATAAAACGTGCAATTAAAACATTTAAAACTTCCCCAATAGTCTCTGTTCTATGATACTGAATGATATGGAGACAGTTAACAGAAAACTAAATATGTAATAGTTAGATATCAACATTATTGGTGAGGTTTTCTTAATAGATAAACATCTATAAGTAGTGACTTTAAGCTCTTAAGTATTGTACAAACATGTGAAACAAAGTTATGCTCAGGACCTAGAGTCAGTTAACAACCAGGAATACAATCAGTAGTATTAAACTTTGGTGAAAATAAATTTAAAGCCAAGTTGGAATGATAAACATTGAGTTTAGCAAAGTTCTAAACAGCAAGAAAATAAAGTGTGATTAAGTCATTTCTTTCTACTGACACAGCATCTCAAAAAAACTGTTTTGAAAGCTCAAATTTGTAATTAATATTCAGTTTGAAAGCATACCCACTAGTCCCTATTTCCATTACAATGTTTATTTTTTCACATTATCTATAAATATAAATATTACTAATTTATATTTGATATCAGTTTTCACTTTCAGAACGTAGGCTTGACAGGGAGTTATCACGCAATAAATCATTTTTGTTGGAAATATACTTTAATTTGGTTTGCACAAATGAGATGATAGTATGATAATTTATCTGATAAGTGCTTTTTGGTTTCCAGTTAAAAATCTTGCATAGATACATACATGTATGTATGTTTGAATTTGAATCCACATATTATGAACATTTTACCTTAGCAAAAACAGCATACCTGACATTACAATATATCTGTATTGTATAACATTCACATTTTCAGCTGTGTGCTATTTTATCAAATGATGTCATGGCAACGGATTGTCTTCAGATTTAAAACTGAATGGATGGATTTATGAGCAGGTTAGAAAGAGCTGAACGGAAAGTTAGTGAATTCCAAACTAGAAACTTGAATAATTTTCTTAAATGAACTCACAGAGAGAAAACGACAACAAAAATCCTTAAGAAATGTAGATGAGAAATTATAACATACAACCTATCAGAGGTCAAGGAGGACAGAGGGAGCAGGGGGAGATGAAAGTGTCTGACTTGGTAAAGGCTAAAAATCATCTCGAAGGGAACAGAGTCAGAGAAGTCTTAATTAAAATCAATTATACCAGGTAGGTTTATGTATATATAAAGAAGCCCAGTAATCCATTCAAACATATATTGAAAGAAAGGGGGGGTTATTTTAAAGTTGCAAGGATTTCTCACAAAACCTACAGGCAAGATAACAGGAAGGCTGCAGGCTCAATCATGTAGGGGACCTAGAGGTGAGGCCCTCAGGCCAGCCAGGTGCTCTGTGTCCTGTCTCTCTTCTCTTCTCCTTATTAGTAATATATGCACTTGGCATGGAAAAGCAATAAATAAATATTTGTTTAGTGAGAAGAAAGAGGCTTGCTACTTATATCTCAGCATGTATTCATCTCTGGAAGGTATTTAAGGATCATTATAAAAATCAATTTATGCTAAATGATATGGAAATAATAAATATCTGTAAATTTTTTGTCATAAATATGATAATTAAAATAATTATGTTGATTTAATAATATTATAGAACAACGCAAATAGCAGCATAACTGCAGTAATAGTACAGAGGGGATACCGGGAATATACGTTAAGCTCCCCACATATAGTATGGGGTTTTTTTACTAATCATTCCAATTTAGGAAAAAAAATCTATCAATGTGCCGTGACCATGTAGGCAGCAACATCTCAGCTACTATTATAGCTCAAAAAGCATTATGCCTACTAAGTGCGTTTTATAAAATTCTTTTTGTTGTTTATTTCAAACCGTCTGAATGTTTTCTGACATAGAAAAGTATTTCAATAAACATCACTGAATTTGTGGTGTCACAGTTTTTCCACATCAGGCAACTTTTAAAATGCCTTCCCAGTGTAAAAAATACGTACCCGAAAATGATTGTTGTTCTTCTGAGTACGTCTCCGGAACTCTATCTGTAACGTGTGCAAACCTGTTGATATCTTTTCCCTCCACTCTTGCTGGTTATCTGAGAGTTTTGTTTTCATTGTTCTGCTTTTGAATAGGAAGCTTCTCCCTGGAACTGCTGTGTTACGTTTGTTTGGGGGAACTGTACGCTGTGTGAGAAAGTCTGGGGAAGGGTCCTATGTTGTACATCGGGAAATTTGCACACTGAGTTTAAGATGCTGTGTGTGGACCTATGTTGCCTCTGGCTTTGGTGAGGCCTGTCAACTCTCTGCCTTTACTGTCTGCATAAATGTGCCCTCGTGCCAGTGCTCAGCAGGACACATAGTGACCTCTGCAGGGCTTGGTGTGTTGCCACATCCATTATTTTCTTTATTTTATTAAATTTAGTCAATCACATAGTACTTTTTTTTCTTCCTCCCTTCTTCCTAGAAACCCCAGGCTGGGGATAGTTTTGTTGTTGTTATTGTTGTTTGTTTGAATGTATTGCCAAATCTAGAGAAGATAAACTAGTAATAATAATTACGCGTCTGTCTTCTCTCTCCTCCACCAGTTTCTTACTGGGCGCCATACGTTGTATCAATGAAATCTTGAAGATGTTTTCTACTTTCCCTTGGCCTCCCTGTCTATCCAATCTTCTCCTCGGATGAAGCAGAGAGCAGTGATTTGTCGGGTTCTTCACAAGGCTCTCAGTCACCCTCTTCAACAGCACGTGGCACCCAAAAATAAAGAAATATTTACCCATATTCAGAATCCACTGTCAAATTAAATAAAATTTCACTACAATATATTGGGCAAATTATCTTACTGCAATATATCAACAAATTATTTCTGCCTTGGGATCTATATTCTATTTTAATCAAAATGTGAATGTTTTTATAGTTTAATTATTGTCCACCTGTATGGTATGATATTTTTAACTTTAATGTTAAATGAAATGAATGGTATTAATTTAGATCAATGTAATTGATGACCTACTAAAAGGGCAAATGAAAAAAAATCTGTTTGATTCATTTGCTGCTACTAATGAGAAAGGGAAGCATTTTAGTGCAAGGCTATTTCTGTTCCCAACATCCCCGATAGCACATCCAGGGATACCTTGGTGTAACCATCTGTTTTAGAACCCATTTGAGTCCACATGACACCTATTACTTAGATTTATAAGACAGGTAATATTTAGCCAAATTAGCAATCAGAATGCCTGAATGTTTTAACATCATTTATAATTAACTGCTGGGTGTAATAACAATAGCAACAGCAGCTGCAACAAAACTCCGATTAGGCAGTCAAAATCGGAAATAATTCAAATTTATTGAAGGCCCCAAACTCATCTTCAAGCTATGGAATAACATCTCAGTAATAACTCCACGAGGCTACTGCACACTAATATCCTGAAGTTTCACCCAAGGACAAAATTCTTCTAAAAACGAGGCTTTATCCAAAATAAACCTCCATAATTCTTGGACATTCAAGGTGAGATTTGAATTGGGAATTTTATGTATCTGTGGATTGAATACAGAATTCACATTACAAACTCTCTTCAATCATTGTGGTTCTGAATCATTTCTAATTCTCTTTCTTCCCCCATATTTCTAGATCGTTAACTAATGACAAAAATCATGTCTCTAAAAAATCAAATCAAAACAAAAAATTACCTTCTAATCTGGACAGGAATGTGCAGCTGTTAGACTTCAGAACTTCCTTTCACAGGTGAAGTAAGGAAAGGTCTGAAATGAAGATTTTCCCTACGAGGTTGCTCAGGACTAACCGGCTTTCCAATCATGACATTCTACTTTTTTGAAACAATAAATTTGGGGTCGTAAAAGTCAAACCATATCATAAAAAAAATTCAGCATTTTCAGTAACAACATTTAGTAGTAAGATAGTGGTAAGGTTAGTAGTAGACACTCCATTTTGCATTTACTTCTTACGAGGCATTTTAATAAGAATTTAAAGGGTCATTTAATCCTAACAACCTTTTACATTTATAATATTATTTCCTTTTCATACACAAACCAATAGAATTTTGGGGTTATTCTAAATTCATTGTCCAAGAGGGAAAGAAGTCATGTCAAGATTATTTGGAGGAATTTTTCAATGTTTTCTTTTCCTACTTCCTTGGAATTGGTGATTTTGTGTCCCAATCCTGCCCTCAGGAGGTAAAGCTTGTTAAGAGTTGCAACCATGGTAGTTACGGTGTGTGTTTTTAATGCCGAGGCGGTTTCCCTTCCTTTCCCCTTCATTGGAAGAATTCAGTTCTGATAGTACTGAAGCCAAACAAATTTGACAATTCCAGCAACAATGATGGTTATAGTTATGAGTCTTTGAAATACAGTTGACAGGGACTAACCTAATATCCAGTCCATGGAGGATAATATATTGATTTAGGTTAAAAGATAGTTTCAAGATTGGGGCATAGGGACTTTGGACCTCAAAATAGACAATGAGGAAAAGTTATTTCTCTTTTTTCAGTCGTCTCTTTACTTTCCCACATGTGTTCATTTTACTCTCATTTTATTCTGAATCTGTATTTGGTGGCAAGATGGTTCTAACTGAAAGACTTTGTAATATAATGCCAGCTTCATGTCCAGTGGGAGAAAATACTAGTCTTCCTTTCAGAAGTTGTTAAATTGACTCAAGGTTTCACCTTCCACATCCTAAACTCTCAGAGTGGTCAAAAATCTGGGTTATGAAGAACAGTTTAGATCACTCAGGACCGATACCTGCAGCCTCAGTGTGGTGAACTATGTCCGGCCCTCACTGCTGAATAACCTGAGCGTAGAGTGTAGTGATGTTGAAAACCAAGTAGACGGGGGCATATTATTTTACTGAAAGAACTTTGCTTCCCTGCTAGTGAGATAACTATACGAATAGCATTACTAGCGTCTTCTGCCTCTGGGGTGCTTATTTTGTGCTAGGCACTGACATAGCATGTTATATAGGTCCATGTACAAAGTGCACTATCAGATGGTTGATTGTGACTCCTTTTCCACAGATGGAGCCATTGGGACATTGAGACATAGGAAACATAATTAACTTGCTGGACATGGCACGTTTGTTATTAGAGAGAGTGAGGATTCAAAACCAAAGTTCCATTCCAAAAGTTTATGTTTAGCCACAAAGGTATACTGTCTTTCTGCAATGGACACAAAACCCCAGTCAAGGAAAGAGACAGATACAACTAATTATTTGACTAACTGTCAAACAACTAAATAACTTGTAATAAGTAAATACAGCAAAAAAAAAGAGAAGTAAATACATATAGTACTCTAACAGAGTGATTAACTTTCAGATGAATGATACAATAAAAATAGCAGAAATAAAAATGCTAACTTTAATACAGACCCGAAACCTAATGAACATACAACATTGCGTCAATAAGGAGAAAACAGAGTTTCTGATGATCTCGTCTCTGGTCTTATTACAGATGTTCTAAAAAGTGTAGTAAGAAAAAAATAATAATAAGTACCCACATAAAGGTACCAAAAAACACCTTTTACAATCAGGTAACATTTTTTGTTTGTTTGTTTTTTTGTTTGTGTTTTGAGACAGGGTCTCATTCTCTTTCTTTGGTGAAAGTATAGTGGCATCATCACAGCCCACTGCACCTCAAACTCCTGGACTCAAGTGATCCTCCTGCTTTAGCCTCCCAGGTAGCTGGAACTACACAGGAACGTGCCACTACATCCAGAAACATTTTCTAGTTGCTTTCATTATTGTAGACATGGAGTTCTCACTATGTTAATGAGGTTAATTATGGACTCCTGGCCTGTCATAATCCTCCTGTCTTGTCATCTCACTGTGCTGAATGCTGAATAAGTTAATTGTGTAAAAAAATACATATATATAATTACAATTAATAGGTTTTTTATTGGACTATACCTATAAATACATCAATACAAAAATAAATTACCTATCTATATAAAAAACCAAACAGAAATTTAAATTATAAATCTGATCTTTAAAAACTATATTTACTTACTAAATAAAAATGACATAATTTTAAAAGCTACAAAGAAACATGACAATGATTTACAATGTTAGAGAGAATACTGTGGAGGTGGAGTATCAATGAAAAGGTGAAATCTGACATAACGTATTTTAGAATATAACTAGGAAAATATATTTTTGCCTTATATCTTAATCTATTTTAATTTTTATAGTTTTCTCTTTTCCCCCCTTCTTTCTGCACCGTACTGGATAATTTTTATTGAACTATTTTCAACTTAACTCATTTTTCCTGAACTCCTCCCTGCTCTGACCTTTTATTGAGACTCTCTACTGGCATTTTTATCTGAGTTACTGCTCTTTTCAACCTCCAGTATCTCTATCTGGCTCTTTTGATAAGCTCTATAGTATCACTCATACATCAAGAAAGTATTTAAGGAATAGTTAATCACAATCAAACTCAATGAATAAGTGAATGAATCAATAATTGAGTGAGAACATGAGTGAACAAATGTAACACTGAATCATTACTTAAAAGAATTAGAACCCCAGTGCACTTTTCAACTATTCATTCTCTGTCAGCACTTTATAATAACGTAAGCAGGAGAGGAGGAGGGTAGATTTTGGTTTTATATTTCTAACCCAAAGTGATCTTATGATAAAAAAAATCTATAAAATTTTTTATTCTCCAGAAAGAACTGGAGAGAAAGAAAATGTATAAAAACTGGACAAAGGTCACTGTCAAGTAGAAAGACCTGGGACAGCAACACATTTTAACAGTTTGCATTAAATGGTAAGGCTGATCTGCCTCACAAGAAATACTAAAGTTTCAGCCTGAAATGAAAGGATCCCGGAAGGTAGCTCAAATCCAGTGAAGAATCATGACCACCAGTGAAAAGAACTACAGGTGTTTGAAACTAGTATGGAAACATTTTGTCTCTGTGCATTATTATGTTATTTGCTTATTAATAATTACAAAACTTTGCTCATAGGCTTCTGTACCCATAGAATTGTGTAATTTGTGTATGATAATCTAAAGGCAGAAAGCCAGGGCATATATTGGAATGAATCTCTGTAGTGTATTGAAATTAAGTTAATATTAACTTAGATTGTTTTCGATTATGATGTTATTTTCATTTTTTAACCTTTATCCTATCAAGTGAGCTGGTAATATATGTAATACATTGTAATATATTGCCAGTGCACCTGTTCAGATATATATTTAATTTTATGTATATATAATTGGATTTGAAACATAATATACAGTCTTTGTTGAGATATAGAAGCATGGAATGAAATTATCATACGGCAAATGCCACAGAGGGCTCTGCATGTTCTGAGGTGAACGTAGATCAGTGTTGAGGTGATGACCAACTGGAATTCTGGTCAAACGATGGCGGACTATTCCAGTATTGAGGGGCAGAATAACCCACTGCACAGAAGAGGGAACTCACACAGGTTGTTAGCACTGATGTACACATGCTGGGAACAGTCAACACACTACCTGGAAAATAATTTAGAAAGAATTTAAAATAACACATTTGATATTTAACTTTTGAATATTTTAACATAAATTAAAATTTTAACTAAATCATCATTTATAAGTGTCTTTTCATTTAAAAGGTCTGCTCTACGCCCCTTCTTTTGGCTTCCACTGATTCCTCCACATGCCATGAGTATAATATTTTTCATGAATTGTTTTATTACATTATTTGCTTTTTTGATTAGAATGCAAGCCCCTACATACCAGAAAATATAGCTGACGATTTCCCTCTCCATATCTGTACAAAGAATGACGGAAAAATAGACGTGCTGAATGTCTAGTTGCTAATGTTCTAATTGCTAATGTGTATTTTAAAAACCATGTTCTTTTAAAAACTTATATAGCAAATACTTTCATTGTAAAGATATTTGCTAATTTTATTTTTAACACAAAATATAGCAGAAAAACATGTTAATCAGCCATGGAACTCTCTAAAAATCAATAATTTGAAATCAACAATAATATTTTGATACATTTATATCAAATGGTCTCGTATATTGTTTAAATGATGAGATTTTCGTAAGTAAAACATTATATTTTCATTTTATTTAAGGATTGCATGATATGCATTTATTTAAGTAGATCAATAATCTTTTGGCTACTCCCCCTTTTTATTTAGAAAATTCTTACTATTTTGGAATTTCTAAAAATATTGTTAAGTTCTTCTTTCCACTTGAAAGTGTTGATGGTGCAAACTATTATGACTTTCAAGATTTTTGGTAAGTTATAAAAAAGAGAAATTTGGGTGGATCATAGTCATAATAAGAAGATTCTCTTAGTCCATGACCAGCTTAAGCCATGGGTAGTCCCTGAGCTTGTACTGGTGATGCTACGAACATGAGGATCGTGTAAAGGCGGGTAGATGGGAGAGTTTTGCAAGATGTCACCTATGGTGTCTATGATGCACTTGTCACCTTAGCAGCAGCAACGGCAAGGAAAACACTTCAAGTATCGAATGTTCCTAACCCACCACCTCTAAGTGATGGGCTAGCCTGCAACCCTAATCAAGTGTTCCTAACCCACCATCTCTAAGCGATGGACTAGCCTGCAGCCCTAATCGAGTGTTCCTAACCCACCATCTCTAAGCAATGGACTAGCCTGCAGCCCTAGACCCCTTCCTTTCCCATTCCTATTAGTTGCCTTGACTCCTGGCACTCAATCTCCTGATTTCTAATGTGCAAATATGCCTTAAGGGGCACCTTCCACAAAAACAGGAATTTTGTTTCCTTCATTCTTTTCATTTTGAGAATTTAGAAGGGAAAATAGCTCACAAATAGTAACTCTATAAATATTTATGGGTAAAGAGATGACAACGTGATTTGAAGCTATCACCCCTCCGATGTCAAGGCTGATGAGGAGATTGAAGCTTGTGTTGTTTCAGATCCGGGAAGCCTACCTAGGATGCTCCCTCATCTTTCCCTCCCTGACAGCATCTGACACACTTTGCAATTTTTGCCACATGCTTTGGAAATGGAGTCTCAGATAGTATTTCAGGTGCATAATTGGGACAGTAAAGTTTGTCCCCTGGAGATAATTGTGGGTTTTGTTCCCTACGGGCACAGTGTAACAAACCTGTTCCATCTCCTTGTCCCCAGATATTTCAATTAAGTAACCCTGAGAATATACCCACATTCAGCAGGTGGGGACACTTAGTTTACATTATCAAAAATTCTGCAGTTGCAACCTCAGCCTAAATAAATGGTGTTTATATCACCCAGCTTTTCCCCACCGGCTGAGACCAGCTGTGATTTCTCACAGAGCCCGGCACCTGCACCCTCCATGGCGTGCTCCTCTCATAATTTGCAGCGTGTGCTCAGTGAGTATAATGCACAGTGTCATGTGAGGCAGAGACAGTCCCCCAAAATCTCATTAAGCAACACTTGAATTCATAACTAGGAGTGCCTGTGGCATAGACATCCTAAATTATGTGATTACACTTCCAATTTTACTTAAATTAAATGGAGAGCATATTCATTTTTTTTTTCCAAAGAGAATCATCTCTGATAGAAGATTAATTTATTTTGTTGCAATAGTATTGAGAAAATGGTGTGACGGGTTAACTGTTCTGATTTCCTGGGCCTTCTTTCCATTGTACATGTCCCTATTTATTGAACAGACTCAGTGAGAAGCAGTTTGAATATTCAGCTGCCTGATTGTGGCATACCCTGGGAAACAGTCATGTGAATAAGTTTGAGATTTGCTTCAGGACAGGGTAAGGGTAAAGTTGGAAAGTTTAATTCTAAATTACACTAAAGATAAAACAGAATTTTAAGAAATTACAAGGCAGAGTATTACACCTTTGTCATTCTTAGAATATTATTCTTTTGTGTTTGTTTTCTTTAAATTGTTTCTAATTTTGATAGTTATAAATATGCATAACATACAATTTACCAAGAGTTCTATGGATTAACATTGGTGACAGTCAAAACGGTATGAATGTATATCCTTCATGCCCCTGAACTCTACACCTAGAATATTATTCTTGACTGTGTCTTGCTCTGAGATTTGACATCACTATAAAAATTTGGATGCAAAAATTGAGAAGAAAATGTGGCTGCAAATTGGTACGGTAATTTGCCTGCAAAATACCAAAACTACATTGTTTGGTATTAAGAAGAAAATATATTTGCTATTTATGTAAACCTGTTAAGCATTTTGTCAACATTCACATCTAATGATTTTTATCACATTTGTATTATAATGTATTTTCAACAAGAATTTTTAAGTTGTAGGAAACAAAATCAAAAATATTCAAGGGGGATGGATGATGGTGTTATTAGTCTGAATGTCGACCCTCAGCAAAACCTTTCCTTCCTGCTCACCCCTTTAGGACCTGGTGTTTCAGTGGCAATGAAAAAAAGTCAGCCCTTCTTCCAATAAATAGATAGACCCCACAGTGCTATCAATTTTTAGAAATTGTTCCTTGTCAATCATGTCTATGAATGATATTTATCCTGGGTCTGCATCCCCATTTTGGTCATTTCCTAACAGTGATCAGAGGTAAAAATGCAAAGGCCACCCAAAGAATTAGCCGACATGGGCTGTGTTGGTTCAAGCATAATTTATAGTCTCCCAGTAAATAGCACACAGAAAGAAAATGATCCCACAGCACAAGGAAGAGATCAGATTATTTTGACTTTGTCCTTCATTAGCAGAGTTCTAGGAAATCCTCATGAGATGCTTTCCTTCAACCAAAGACTTCCACCACTGCCTTCAATACATTCCCATTTGTAATCTCATACATGCTCCAGAAATAGTCTACCGTCTCAACCTCCTCCCAAATCTGCAGGTGAACCTGGGCTCCTAGTCATCTGTCCTACACGGCAACTTCAGTGTGCAGTTCTGATGTGCAGTTTCTTTAACATTGAGTTTTTTCTGCTTCATATTGAGGCATGATTTGTCCCTTGCTCAAGTCAGAATGAATTAGCTCTCATGAGACTATTAACAGTGCCAAGTCCAGACTCCCCCATTCGTATTCCAGACGTATCAAGAGGTTCCACACACAGAGAAAACACATCTTTCACCTCCTGTTAAACATCAGCTGGCATAGGCAGTGATTCATTATTTTTTTGTGTTCTGAACACCTTATAAAACCTTGGGGACAGTTTTTTATTTATTATTCACTTTTTCTCTTGACAGAACTCTGACACATTTCCTTGCAGAAACAGTAGGGTGAGGACTGGACACTAACGTCCTACAGTTTCTGCTTTGATACTGACCAGGGATACAGGCGGGGTGAACACAGGGTTCTTGTCACCGGAGTCCCTTCTCCAGCTTTTCAGCTAAATGTGTGGGTAGCTATCTGCTCTAACATTTCGGCAGATTTGCTGAGTAGCATTCATACTACATTACTGAAAGGTCAAAGACAGAGTAAAGCATAGAATACACGTGTTACACTGGAAACGCTTTCCTATGGAAACATTTTCGAAGATTAGACAGCGCGACGCGGAGGCTGCCGACTCTTACTGCACAGACCCTTCCAGAGACATGATTACTTCATCCTGTTCCCTGACAACTTTGGTTATCATCTCTCTGTGTTTCTTTGCCTCCAAAACACACTACTCTCTAGACTCTTGAGCTGTATCCCGTCTCCTCACATCTAGGCCTTGCTCCTGGATTCTCCTGTCTCGCAAACCTTACAGGCAGGTCTCTGTTCGAACGTAAGATACAAACAATTATGTTATCCAAGTACTAGGAAAACCCTGACCTCTTTGTAAAAACGAGTTAGGGGACACAATGGTATTTAATATTATACATCTGAATTAGTATGGAAATAAGTAAATGGATATAGTCGGGGATATATACATATACTTAAAAAATTTTGAAAAGAATATAGCTGGAAGCCAATTATATACACTTAAAACACTTGAATCAGTATCAGCCTGCTTTATGAAATGTCATGGGAACTTAGAAAGCCCATTTATTCAGAAGTTACAAAAATATATTTTTATAGAGGGCAAACATAAAGGAATGCCCTCATTTAACTTTCCTCACTTTTATTTCGAACGTCTTAATTACAGCAATTTCCTTTGAAAATGTATTTTTGGTTCGTATTACTCTAATTATCTGTTTTAAAATTATTTCAGTAAAATTTTTCCTGAATGAATTCTGGCTCCAGATTACGGCTTAGGTGCTCTTCCCTGGCTGCGTGCACATCTCAGCCACACTCGGTTCCTGCTTCCCCGTCATGTACTCCCTGCCCTGTCACTCAGGCCCAGCAGCTCCGCCTCAGCTCACTGTCCACTCGGCCCTACGTAAAGCCTGATGCCACATCTGCAAAACTCAAGTGACTAGATGTCACTTCACCTCAATTATCTGTCTCTGCTTTCTCCCCTGTGACAAGGGAAAGCAAAGGACCCCTGATCAAACACTTACACCTCAGGTACAAAGGGGTGGCTTTGTCCCCACCATGACTCTGACAGGGGAAGTGACATGCAGAGACACACAGGTGCTGTGCTTGGGGAGGAACATTTGAGCTCCCTGCTCCAGTGGCGATGTGCAGCCTTAGAGGTTTGATGATGCCCCCAATTCAGTGTTTCCTACTCCTCTGAATATTAAAGACCTGGAAACCAGTTAGAGCACTCTTTCCTTCTACCTTCTATTAACGTAATTTGTGACAATAAGCACCATTTATGGTAAAATAACTTTGCAGCTGGATGCGTCTGATAAAATAATTGTGTATTTTGATAGTGGCTTCTCCATCTGGCCCATTTCACAGATGGGTGAGACCCACTATGGGTCAGTCATTTGAACTATGTAACGTATAAAGGCCATGGTCAGCACCTCATCAAATGGAAATGTTCTTATCACCTAATGTTTCCCTAAAATGTTAAGAGATTTTGGACAGAGGGGAGTTCCTTTGTGGTGTCAATGAATATACGATTTGGGAGTCATATCCTGGGAGTCATGTCTGGCCTGTGGTGAAGAGCAACTCTCAGCGACCCATGAGATTTACATGCCATGGAGGAGGGTCAAAGCGTCAGTGCTTTATTCTGATGGGGTCAGTCATATTTAAGGATTTGGGGAATTTATTTTTAAGTTATTTTCAAGGCAAATATGCTCAAGATAGGGGATGAAAGAGGATGACATGAAGTAAGCCTGTAATAACTATAAAACTGGCCTTCCAACATGGTGCCCCACATATCATATAAGAAGCCGCACATTTCATTAGAACGTCTCGAGGAAAGCCAACACTCTGCAGCAAAGGTCAAACTCTATCTGTTAATGCTACAGCTAACTGTGCTAAGCTGAAAAGAACATTAGAATAGACTTCATTCGCACAACATTCATTTTTTGTAAAACTTTGAGGCAACCCCAATGTCTAATCCTCTAAAAAAAATGGAGGGATGACTCTCATCGTACATTTCGTACATTGCCTGCTGTTTTTAAACATGACACAAATTTTGATACCAGCATTTTGAAGCTGTTATTTATTACAGCTTGGGGAATGTGCCCTCCTGTCTGTCTGCTGTCTGGGGCTGAGCCAGCTGATGAGGAGGTGCTATGCAATTTAAAATAGCCTGAGGAAGCCTCCTGGCAAAGCTTGCACCTCGTTCTCTGTGTGTATGTGTGTGTGTTTCTCATTATATTGTATTTGTGACAATGTGGATTAAAACATAGTTAGATAGAGTTATACTTCGGAGTGAAGCAAAACGCCATGATAGTTGCCCATGTTATGAAGACCGTGCTCTTCTCAGTTAACTAATGATAGTTATTTTCCTGTCATGTCTGCTCTGCAGGAAAATATTAATCTCAACACGAGCTGCATTCCTTGTCGGGAGGTGGGTAGAATTTACAAAATGCCAAGACAATTACGCTGCATTGGGAGGAATACCTTGAGTTTGTTTCTCATGAGGAAAGAAAAGAATAAGGAAGGAGCCCACATCGAGGGGCTGCCGCTTACGTGGCAGTCACTTTTTAGGCACTGTCTTGCTATATGGAACTTGAGGAAATGGTATACACGAATTTTATTAAATTACCTGGTCCCTTTAATCAAATGTAATTTTAAAAAGTATATATCTAGGGAGGCGCCCGTGACTCAATGGGTAAGGCACTGGCCCCATATACCAAGGGTGGCAGGTTCAAACCTGGCCCCAGCCAACTCCAACAACAACAACAACAAATAATAGCTGGGCATTGCAGTGGGCACCTATAGTCCCAGCGCCTCGGGAGGCTGAGGCAAGAGAATTGCCTAAGCCCTGGAGTTAGAGGTTGCTGTGAGCTGTGGTGATGCCCTGGCACTCTACTGAGGGTGATAAAGTGAGACTCTGTCTCTACAAAAAAAAAAAAAATATATATATATATATATATACCTAATTTTTTAAATACCACAATTAATTCTTTTTTGGTGTCATTCAAAGCAACTTCATTGAGACATGCTTCAAAAACAGAATGAGAACAAGTACACAAAAAATATTGAGACTTTATGTTTTCTGTTCAAACCTGGGTCTTCAGTGACTACAAATATGCTTAAAACTCTGCAAATATTTTTAATGAGAATGAGGATATAAATCATTCTCTCACTCACTTGCTCTCTCTTTATTTGCTATTTCAATGTAATAATAACCTGGCTTATGAATTTGCTTCTGCTAAGCTTTTTTAAAGCTTAAACTGACATTTGATGGACATAAAAATAATAATAATTGATATAATAATGCACCATTTTTTCACAGGGTAAAATATCTTGTGAGAAAAAACACGCATTTGAGATATGTAAATGAAGTAGATAAAAAGACTGATTAAGTTAAAATGCATTTTCAGAAACAGTCAAAATTACTATGTCAGACTCATTTAACATCTGAATTTGTGGTTTTCTTCCTAATTGAAATCTCCTATCATAACGCCATTGCTGCGAACAACGCAGGTAATTAAAATAACTCAGGTAATTCCTTCAAAGTATGTCCTGATATAACAGCTGAATACAATTTCTCTTTTCATCAGTAGCAATATTAAATGGTAAACAAAAGTCTTACTTTTTTTCTGCAATTAAAACTATTAAATGCCATATTGTATCTCTCCGAAGGTGAGTCACCCTGCAGAATAAGCCTGAGGAATAAAGCAAATCTCTGTTCCCGCTCTCTGTGTTCTGTGTCAGGAACATGCTCTGCCCTCTGCCTTGAAACTAAGGGGTGGGAGATGATAGCTACTATTCTGCTAGAAGAGAAATGGACCAAAATTTCCTAATATTTAATACCCAGCACTTGCCCTGAAATTTGCAATCCTGTTTTGGAATCTCCAGATTTCCAAAATAGTTCCATGAGAGAGACTGTCGATGCAATTGGAGAGGCAGATTCCTGCTCTGTGATTATCTCAGAAGCCTCTTTCAAAATGTTTATCTCTTTTGAGAGCCCTTGAAATTTTGTGCTTATTTAGAATTGTTTATTCAAATATTTTCTTTAATTGTGGATAGTCTCTTTTCCCTCAGCTCTCAAGGGAAATTATAAAATAAATGTATTTACTTTGTCTTTATTTTAGACAAGCAAAACTCAAGCTCTCTAGTTGAGAGGCTCTTTGTCGAGGTTTTGCAGGTTAAAGAGAAGTGCCCATAGATGAGACCACCAAAGAAGGCTTGAAACGGGGGCACAAATGCCGGCGTCTGCTGCTCCCTGGGTCCAGATCATTCTCTCTCTCTACACGGCCAGCTTCTTAGCAGAGACAGCTCTCAAAGTACATGCGCTTTGTGAGTAGATAATTAACGAAGGGATATTGAGGATTAAAGTGATCAACACTCCTCCGGCTTCGCCACTCCAAATAAAATGATTTTATTGGAGGAGCATAATTTCTAGAGAATCTTTTCATTGTTTAGAGCAAGTAAAAAGTTATCACTTATTAATCTATCTTGAGTTTCTTCATTTACCTGTGTCCACCACTGTGGTCATTGCTGGTTGAAGAACCAGGCACTGGTGTCAGGCAGGGGTCAGATCCATGAGCAAGGGGGGCAGTGCCTGAAATCAAGTTTCTGAACTAGCATCAGTTAGCACTAATCTCTCCGTGTTTGAAAAGATTTTTTCATTCTCCTCTTCCTTTGCTCTCTTATTCCCATCCCTCCCTCACCCAGTCTCATCTGCACCTCCTACCTCCTTTCCCAACTTTTCATTTTCCTTTTTTTTTTTTTTTTTTTTTGTAGTTTTTGGTCAGGGCTAGGTTTGAACCAGCCACATCCAGTATATTTGGCCGGCGCCCTACTCCTTTGAGCCACAGGCGCCACCCAGCCAACCTTTTATTGTTCTTAAGAACATTTCCACATTTAATGTGTAGATTCAATAAGACCTCATTTTTATTTCTTTTAGACATATTTTACATACTTCATTAATTTATCACATGATCACATAACAATATTTTCCAAAAGGATTAAAAAGGGATACATGGAGTTTCTTGCTAAGCACTGTTGAGTATTAACTAGGTGTCACAAACGGCTTAATGATGGCAGGACTTTAACAATGTAGCACAGGCCTTGACCTTCAGGACCACACCCGTTAACACATGAAATGCGTAAGTTTGTAACTACATGAAATGAGGGAGGTTTTAAAACAGAAATAAAATAAATACATAAAATTCATTCCAGAATATGGAGTGACTCTTTGGGGGGCCATGTGGCAGGGAACACAGGCAAAAATCTAATGATGGTGATGGTAAAACTGCTGCTGATTCTTCTAGTCCTGTGTAAGTAATGCCTGCAAGGTGTCTGGCTTCCAAATTACTTCCTCAAACACACACAGTAAAACACCCAGAGGAATCAAATGTGGGTACCATGTTATAGGTGATTGCTCTGGTGCTCCACCTGTTAACCTGCTCCCATCACAAACCTCAAACCAGTCTCCCCCTCCCCCTGCTATATCAAAAGGACAGACTAAAGCTCATAGCTCTAAAGAGTGCGTGCAGATAAAACCTGCAGATATGAGCCTGTACTGGGTGGGGCCTAGAATAGCTGGAAGTCCCAAGCCGCCACTGTTCCCAGACTCCTCTCCCGGGATTTTTAAGACAGAGCTGAACATGGTCTCCCAGATTCAGCAAGCCATCTTGGGCAGTCAGTTTGGAGAGGCCCAGCTGGACCCTTACACCTTACAGGGAGCACTGCACAGAGGCCCTGGGTACTCATGAACGTCCTAATACTGTCATCCCACATACGCTAGTAGACAGGGCCCTATGTCCTTATTTTATTGAATTCTTATGGCAAGCCTTGGAGGTTGTTATCTAATTATCTCTTCTATTTTTATAGAGGATGGAATAGAGGTACAGGAAGTTGAACTAGCTGCTTCCATGTGATTCCATGACACAGCAGGACGTGTGGTTCCATCCACACGTTTAGACCTTTGTGATCATGTAGATAAAGTGGGAAGGAAAAAGTGGAGATGGTTTCATGTGAAATACACTATGGGCAATAAGAAAACAAGACGTTACTCAGCCCTTTTTATTCAAGCCAATAATTAATACAAAGACAGACTCACAGTCTATCTGATAATTGAGTATTAAAGCACAGATGTCAGGAAAGTTATATTTTAAGTAAAATGTCTTAATGCAAGACATTATTTCATGATGCCTTATGAGCTGTGGGCATGGTAATACCTAGGGTGCCTCATGCTAACAAGAAGGACCCCTGACAATTATTGAAAAGTAAATGCAACATTACACATGTCAAATACTAGAAATAAGATTCATGGTTATTAAAAAATGGTGAGCTTTTTCTTCTACACTGCGGTTAGCAAATTTTGGACCCTCGTGTCCAGTTAACTTCTCCGCCAGCTACGTGTTGTGTTGGGGGAGACTGCACGCCGGCCTTGAGAGACATAGAAGGAACGGGGAGATTGAGCATTGACCCAGCTGAAAACCATCCTGGATCCAACCCCCGGCAGAATCGGGTTGCAGAGTGTCCTCCCTGACTGCTCTGGGGCAGCCGCACCCCAAAGCCCACCATAAAGGGGCCGCTGGAAGAAGACGGACAGGCCAGGCTGGCTCTGACCTGAGAGAATCAAAAGCCTTCACATTGTTGGATAAATGCATCATCTGTTATTAAAACACTTAAAGAAAAATATTAAAGCTGGAGGCCTTCCCTGCTTCCACAGTCCGCGGCCCTGACAACAAAAGGAAAGCCCCACAAAAGGGGCGACGTGCAGGGGACAGGGCGGCGCGTCCAGGGGACAGAGGCAGAAACCGGGATCTCTGCAGCAGCCGCCGATTCTCATCCGGAACGGATTAGGTGGACTCACCTGCATTTTGAGGTTTAAGGGTGAAAGGAAATTATCCTTTTATTTTCTTTCCTTTGCCTTTTATTTATTTATTTGCTTCCCCCAAGGAGAAATAAAAACACGAAGCAAAATGCCATTTTATAAAAATTGCTTCAAGTATCATGCTCTTTTTAAATCAAGAACACAATCGTTTCCCAGATTCCAAGATTTTTCTGATTACTTTTAAAAGCACCATATAGAACTAACTGAAGGGGAAATTTTTTTAATGATTTTTAAAATGCACACGCACACTGGAGGATGGTTTTGGCCTGACCTTGGGCCTGTACAGAGCACTTTGGAGATCTTGCAGTAACGCTGTAACTTATTTTCAATGACACCTCCCTGCTGGCACTTCCTACCGCTGCCTGAAGAACTGAGATCAGACCAGGCAACAGGGAAGCCTGCTGTGCTGACTTGTCAGCTGCTGGGGTCACTTCTGCCAGGCTCTGCACCTTATCCTGAAGAAACAGACGGGGAGGGTGCTACTTAAAGTGTGCACAGAGCTATTAATTCTGCCCCTCTGATTGCAAGCACTTGTTTATCATGCCATAGGGTATTAGATGGAGCTAAAGTTTCACATGATTTTTTTTCTCACTTGTCAAATAAATCATTTCTAATTTCCAAATGATGACAAGTGGATAATATAGTTTTATACAGTAAATAAATAAATAGTGAATTAATTGATGAGATTAGATAACAAAATACTCATTTTATTAATAATTTATAGAATACGTGTTTAAGATTATACATGAAAGAAAATAAACACAACTAATTATAGGTTTTCATCAAAGTCCTATAACGATTTGTAACAAAATACCAACCACCTGCATTTCTTATAATAATTCAGGGAAAGGTTGAAAAGTCAACATCTTTAAATCTGATCTGTTTCCAAATGTATAGTTTCTGCCACTGAATTTATTCCTCTCTATTATACAATGTAAGGTAGAATTGTTCTACCTTACATTAAAGAATCACTTTAATAAAGAAATTAAAAGGCACATTTGAAGGTATTTTGAAATGTATTTTAAAATAAATATTACACTTAAAAGCAATTGCAAAATAATATTGCTCTAAATAGTTGCAAAAAAGTATTATACCAGATGGCATACCTCGTCATTTGGCCTAACAATTTTAGATTGATTCTCCTTTTATCTATGACTTTTTTTTACAGTCATTTTAACCCTTAGCATATCAATGGTATTATTAAGGAACTTATCCAAGAGTTTTTTATTTGTTTTTTTCCTATTGGTGGTTTTATTTAATGGTCTACTACAATGTTATATAGTTAGATGTTTACACAGATATCACAATTTTTATTTCAGTAATTTCATGATAATTTAAAATTATTTTTAATGAGAGAAACTTTTCTACAATACAACGAAAAATTCAAGAATCACAGTTTCAGAAATATCTCTCACAATTCTAAATGACATAAGATAGTGTCACGTGGTGATTTTAATGTAGTATGTATCGGTATAATTTCATGTAGGGTAAGACAAATACATTTCACTTACAAGTCATACTACAGTTCAAAGCTAATATAAAATAGAAATGAAAACACCTTGTCTTGGCTTGGCGCCTGTGGCTCAAGCGGCTAAGGCGCCAGCCACATACACCTAAGGTGGCGGGTTCTAATCCCCAGCCCCGGCCTGCCAAACAACAATGATGCCTGCAACCAAAAAATGACCAGGCGCTGTGGCGGGTGCCTGTAGTCCCAGCTACTTGGGAGGCTGAGGCAGGAGACTCGCTTGAGCCCAGGAGTTGGAGGTTGCTGTGAGCTGTGAGGCCATGGCACTCTACCCAAGGGGACGGCTTGAGGCTCTGTCTCAAAAAAAAAAAAAAATAGAAAACACCTTGTCTTAATGAATGCCAAAGGTAATTATCAAGAGATTAAAATTATGTAAATAAAAATATTTCTAAATCTTTCAGAAGTGATTGACAGAATAGCTTAAAATAGCATGCCATACTTCCTAAAGAAGATCATAACACTTTGAGGAGCATTTCAGGTTAACAGCCAAATTGTAAGTTACAAATTTCTGAAGACATTTTTATGTTAAAATAAAAAGTTTAATGAAGTGACATGTACACTCATTCTAGCCCTAAGAAACTTTCGGCCTTTTTTTTTTCTGTTTCCAATGAAAAATTCATCTGTGTATCACAGAAAATGTAAGGTGTGACCCCCTAAAATGATGAGATTTAAACCAAGGAATCACTTGCCTAAATTATAATTGTTTTATACTGGAAAATAAATAATTATTGTCTTTACCATGTAACTGAAAACTACTTACACATTGAAATGATTAGCACCAACATTCTAATGCTAAACCTTATTTGTAAGACTTAATGTATTAATATTTTCGTAGCAATGGTTAGGGAGACGGGCCCCGGAGAAAATAAAGGAGCAGGGCAGGTTTGCTTGCTTTAAAACCGTATGTGTGAAGTGATATTTTACATGAAATAATATCTACCCATTTTAAATGTGAAATTCTATGATTTTTTGTAAATGCATAGAGTTGGGCAACTGTCACAATTTTGTTTTAAAGCATTTCCATCGGTCCCCAAACTTCTTTCATTCTGTTTTATAGGTAATCCCCACTTTCACTTCCATCATGAGGCAGCCCCCTGACCAGCTTTCTGCACCTATAAATTTGCCTTTTATTGATATTCTGTTTAAATGGATTCACACACTGTCTCTTGTGTTGGTCTTCTGTACTTAGAGTAGTAATCCTGAGGTCCGCCCACATGATGTACCAATAGCGTGGTCCTATTTATAGCTAAATAGAATTGTATTGTATTGGTATGGCATCTTGTGTTTATCCATTCACCTGCAGATGGAATTTTACCTTAGTCTAGGTTTAGCTAATTACAAATAAAGTCACTATGAAACTATATACAGACACTCTGTGGACAAATGTGGTAACATCCCTAACATAGATATTTTTAGAAGTATATAGTATAATTTCAAGGGAGTCCAATTCATCTTTTTTTCTTATTTTTATGCTTTTATTCTTTTTTACTATTTGCCAGTTTTTGGTTCAGGTTTCTCTTTCTTCTTGAATCAGGTGTGACCATGTGCATCATCTAGGTCATATTATTCTTTGACATAAAGTTGTGCATAATTTTTCTCATAATAATTTTAATTTCTATACGGTTGATGGGGATTTCTACTCTTGAATATTTTTTCTTTTACTGATTTGCCTCTTCTCTTTTCTTTCTTTCTTTTTTCTTGGAGACATTGGCTAAGTTTTGTAACACTTATAGCTCCTTTCCCATGTTCATTTTTAGTGTCTTTTTTTAATTTGTTTACCATCATAATATTTGCTGCTCAAATATTTACTATTTTAATTAGTCTTCTTTTTGTTTTTTCTCCTAGTTTTCTACTAAGAAACTAAACACTATTAATATATTCAGCAAATTTCTGCGTATAATATACATACATATGCACAGAGGGCAGTTTATGTATCTCAAATCAAAATACTAATTTGAACAGAAACTACAATATACATAAAATTTAATAAAATATACATGAAATTTAGAAAATGTAATAATGTAAATGTAAAATTGTATAAAAAGCTACAAATCAATGCAATTTTCATGGATTTGAAGACTCTAACTACATAAAAGCATTCTCTTCATATTTACATGGAAATCAATGCAATTTTAGCCACAGGCTCATAAGGATCTTTGGAGATCTTAAGAAGTTGATTTAAAATTCACCAGGAAGGATAAATGGTAAAGAATAGCCACAGAGAACATAGTGAGGAAAAGGAAGAGGTGATGAAAACCTGGTCTATCCCTACTAAGAGTCAGGATTATGAAGCTGTACTCACCAAATTTCAGCATTGATCCAACTGTAGATTAGCAATGAGTAGAATATAAAGCTGAAGGAGATTCTCATCTTTAGTTAAGGGATAGGAGTAGGATAAAACAGTCGTAGGTAATACCTCAGTGTGGGAAGACTGAATTACTTTACAACTAATGCTGCAATCTGCATTGATAAAAAGAAAATTTCCTCCTAATTTCCCACACTGCATTGTCACATAAAAGCAGGACTTATGTATATTTATTCTATTTGTTGGAATGAAATGTTCGTAAATATGGTCAGCACTATGGAAGAGGAAAAGCTTTGATTCACAGGGCTTACAAAGTCACAGGAAGCAGTTTTTTCATTGTTGGATTACTCTACTTTTAATTTCCTATTAGTAAACGTCATTATTTTTAATACCAGAGTCAATTTGATGTTGAGAAAATATTACAAAATCAAGAAAAACATCTGGATATTAAAAAATGTGTTCTGCTTTCTTTTGAAAAACAAATATTTATTTTTAATTTCAGAATATTAGGGGGTACACATTTTTTGTTTACATAATTTGTTTTCATATAAACTGAGTCAAAGTTACAAGTGCGCCCTTCACCCCAAGTGTGTGCACTGTACCCAAGGTGTGAATTTACCCCCCTTCCTAACCTCCTGCTTGATTTTGGTTGAAATTTACTTCCGTATGTGCGTGTACATGTTGATCGATTATTTCCTATTTAGTATTGAATACACATGCTATTTGTTTCTCCAATCTTGTTATGTTTCACTTAGAAGAATGGTTGTGAAAACAGGTAGCCATTTTCCATTATGGTGGAGTAGCACCATATTTTATTAATCCATTCATGTATTTCTGGGCACTTGGGTTGTTTCCATGTTTTTGCAATTGTGAATTGTGCTGCTATAAACATGTGAGTGCAAGTTTCCTTTTAATAAAATCATCTTGTTTTCCTTTGGGTATATACCTAGCAGCTGGATTGCTTGATCAAATGGTAAGTCTATTTTAAGTTCTTTGAGGTATCACCATACAAATTTCCATAGAGGCTGTACTAGTTTGCAGTTCCACCAAGAGTATATAACTTTTCCTTTTTCTCTGCATCCATGCTAGCATTATAGTATGAGAAATTCTCATTGAAGTTAAGTAACACGTCATTATGGTTTTGATTTGCATTTCCCTAATGGTTAGAGATGTGAGCATTTTTTTTCATGAGTTTCTTGGCCTTTTATCACATCAACAATACAAATAAATAAATGGGACGTGATGGAATTAAAAAGCTACTGACAGCCAAGGGCGCAATCAGAAGAGCAAGTGGGCACCACATAAAATGGGAGAATGTATTCGCACATTCTACTTCTGCAGGGCTGATACCAGAGTCTGCGAAGAACTCAAGCAAATAGGCAAGAAACAACCAAATAGCCCCATAAAAAAGTGGGCAAAATACATGAACAGAATTTTTTCAAAAGAAGATATACTAAGGGCCAACAAACTCATGCAAAATGTTTTCTTTCTTAATTGCTAAAATGTTCATAGGAAGGAAAGGAGGTTTTTTTTTTTTTTTTAAGATGTATTGGCTTTCTCAACATCTAAAAATGAATCAGGGTACTGAAAAATACTGAAATGAACCTTTTCCTTAGGACCTATGCTATGTGTCTGGCATTTTCTTTTTTGAGTGTTCATTAGACAGTGTAACTTTTAATATATGGGGTGATGAGAATGATGATGAAGGTGCATCTGTCCAGGTAGCTGGCTGGTCTGAGAGTAACTAGATGTGAAAACATGGGAAACATCAGTTTTGCTAGTAATGATTAAACAATTGATAATCAATTTCCAAGCGGGATGAAGTGGAAAATATTTGTTCAAAGAATTATATCACAAGAGATAGGAAGAAGTAGCATTTTTAGATATAGTATAGGTAACATAGAGGTCTCTGATTTTGTTCTCAACTTGACTGTTACTGGCATTATATGAAGTCTACTGATTTGGGGGCATTGACATTTTTGCAAACATTATACCATTATATTTATAAATGCTATATTGTATTTGTTGAATAAAAAGTAATATTTTCAAATGGTGGCTCCCCAAATATATGTCCACATACTAGTCCCCACAGTATGTGAATTTTAACTTCTATGGCAAAAGATGTGATTAAATTAGGAATTTTGAGAGTTTATTCCGGATTGTAGGTGGGGCCTAAGTCCAAAGACAAGTATTCTTTTAAGAGTGGGACAATAGGAGTCTTGAAGTGCAGAGGGAGAGCAAGGTGAAGACAGATCCAGAGACTGGAGTGATGTGGCCACAGCTAAGCACATAAGCAGCCACCAGAATTGATACTAATACAGTACAGATTGTCCCCTGAAACTTCAGTGGGTATTATTGCCCTGCTGACACCTTGATTTTATATTCCAGTATCTAGAATTATGAGAGAATAAATTTCCATTGTTTGAAGCCAACAAGTTTGTGGTTATTTTTTACAGCAGCTCTTGGAAGCTAATACAGTAACCAAGGAAAACAACACATTTCCTATTCCAGCAAAAAATGGTTGTTAACATGCTCTGAGACAGTAAGGGACTTATAAGCAAATACTCAGCAATTTGGGTTTTCAAATAAACATAAACAATGAACAGTAGAATTCCTGAAGACACGATTATGTTTTCTCTCTACAAAGTAGTGGACAAATACATAACTCATTTTTATACTTTAACAAAAAGTCTTACAACCATGCTCAGAATTGGGATTTGTGATACTTGATCATTTACGCTCATTCCTGTGTAACAATAAACCTCCACCAGACTTGTACAGCAGACTTGGTAAAGTTCCTTGTCGATATGTTTTCTCAACTTGTAAAATAATTAATGTACTGCTAGAGAAACATCCTGTAACAAACCATATGGGAATATCTTTCCTTGCTGACTTTAGTTCTTCTTGTGGGAGTGAAAATCTTATGTTCTGATTTATCTGTTATATTGTACAAGTTCCACTGGGCTAAGCCATCTTAATTTGTTATTCTGTGAAAGGACATAAGGATCTTTCTTATTCCTAGGAGAATATATAGAAAGTGTTAAGTAAAATTTGCCAATAGTTTTGTAAGGAAAAAAAATACATTTTTCAGAGCATCTAAAATGCTGAAAGAACACACATATGGTTCATTAATTCTGTAAAAACAATAGTTTGATATACATTTAGACTCCATATTCTTGTCACTTCTGTCATTTATTTTTCCTATATTATGTGCTTTTTACATACCATGTTCAATGCTAAGAGGAAAATATTACCCAACTAAAATGTTACATGTCTTTTTATCATTTTCAATCATGATATATAATTCTTCATCTTCTTCACTGATCTTGACACTAAGAAAGATAAGACATGTAAATATCTAGATCCTTTTATATGTATTCTTTTTAAAATTAATTAATTTATTTACTTTTCTTTTTAGTATACCCAAACACCTTACGACAGAGTTGGCCTTTATAAGGTGTTAAATAATAGTCAATATTTGAACACGTTCTGAAAAAATGGCATGTTTGCTGTGAGATTAACTCTTATCATAACAAGAAATATGACTCTTGTTAATTATTAGGTGTGTATTTTATATAAATCATTGTAGATGGTTATTATTTGCTTATAAATAATAGTCTCTATTATTTGTTTGCAAATGTACTGAGCATACAAATTTTGAAAAAGATAAGGTTAGTAAGAAATAAGCCCTGTCCTAACGATTTCTTAATTTAAAATACATTTCTCCCTAATACTTAAAAGAGTAAAGCCTACTTTATAATGACGTATACATTGCAATACCAACCACTAGGAATATGGCATTATTCATTTTAATGAAGAAGACTGTATTCTTCACTTGTATTTATCAGGGTGATTATGTGAATAATTTCTTGACAAGCACCAGGCAATACAATAGATGATGGATATGCCAAGATTAACAAACTACATAACCAAAACATGTGTTCTGATCTGTGTTTGAAACTTTTCTTTGTACAAGAGAAGGGAGGGTTCATCATTAACCAAGCCATTGGCCATTTAAACCACTCACATTTGTTTAGCATATGTAGGTTATGTTCATTTGATTGTAGGCCAACATGCTTTTTCCAGTTGCATAAAATGTATGTTTTTTTATTGTCTCAGGAATTGCTGATCCTTGTAAATTTTCTTATGAAAATGTTTCAGTTATGACCTCTTCCCAAAATTGTTAATGCCAAATTGTAACCACAAATGGAATGCTCAGTTCTTGAATTGCCTTCATGGTTTTTTGTGGTCATTCTTGTTACTAAATATTTAGGAATACAACTTACCTTTTGGTAAGTAATCTAGGTTGCAAATTGTAATGACAATTGGATAATTAAAATTGGACAAAGAAAGAAAAGTAAGTTGAAGGAATTGTCTGTTGTACCTGTATGTGTTTAGTAATTGGGAAGAATCACTTTGTTTTTTCTGTACTATCTTCAAACGTCTTCAGAAATAGTAATAATATGGAATTTAAAATATGCTTTTAATGTAACTCATTATGTCTGATTCTGTCATGAATGCTCCCGGAACAATAATTTAAACAGAACATTATCTTATGCTTCAAGAGGTTCTCAGACTAGTAGAAAGATAAAAGAAAACCAAAGATAGGCAACACAAGAAAGACTATGCGTGTGGTACTAAGAGGGGGGGTAAAGGACAGAAGTTTCTTCTTCCCAGGAACTGGATGAAGAGAAGATTTAGGAAAACTTTGCACTTGACATTGGCCTTCAACAGTGTAATTAGGATTCATACAGCAGTTTTTAAAGAGCCTGAGAGGACATTTATTACAGGTGAAACAGCACTTAACATGGTACATGGACCAGGTGAGGTCACAGCTTTTCAGAAATTAGTAAGGACTTCAGTTTCCTTTGGTACTTTTCCTGTCTCTTCACTGATCAATCATGAGGCTCTTCCAAGACTGCATGTTTCTCCAGAGTCCCGGCTGCTCACTGCTCACTTTACCAACAGCTTCTTAGGGACACATTCTGAAGGTTCTTACATGTTGTCATCACACTGCCTCATGATGAAGTTCCTTTAAGATCTTAAAGAGGGAAATGGCAAATTTTGATAATGTTTTAAGTTGTTACTTCTGGTAGTTTCATCACCGATGGGTTGACCTGGGGGGAACTTGGAGACACTCTCCAGAGAAAGCCGCAAAGAGGATCTCATTGAAAAGAAACATGGGCAGATAGGCTGATGCGAGACAGTGGGAAAAAGACTGCCAGAGGAGCCCGAGGATATGTGGAAAATATCTTTCATTGGATGAATTCAGAGATCACAGCTTAATATGCTTCAGTTCATTTGAACTGATGTAGATACTAAGTATTCATGAAATTCTCATTAATACTGCAAGGGTTCCTCTTCACTCTGAATAAATAGGTAAAATATATTAACATGCACTTTTTATAGGACATATTCTTCTTTACAATGCATGAAAGAAATTGATTTTTTAGGAATCTGCACAGTTTGTCTTCTAAAGCCAGATGCTGCTTGGCGCCATGGTAAGCCGGGTGCTATGCCTATTATCAGGCTGATGCAATGAGATAAGAATTCTATCAGATGGGATGGCATCAGAGATAATTTTATAATAAACATCATTGTAAGAAATTACATTTGCAATGAGAGATTAATTGCACTCTTAAGCCTATAAATTATTCCACAACAACTCTGATATGGCAAATGTATAAATGATTGTAATTACTATATTTATAACTAAGTCAAAAAGTAGAATGGCTAAAAATAACAACCCAAATAGAAAGAAGCAATGTTCACTTTGCTGATTTTGCGTCATCTTGATTTTTTTTTCCTGAAGTCTTCACAATAGACTTATTTCATTGGAAGTAACACGTTACTAGAGGTAAACACTCACTAGGAAATTACCACTGGAAATGACTTCAGCAGTTAGGCAAACTGCACGTGAGGAGTAAACTATGAAAATGTGTTCTCTGGTGGTCCCATAAAGACATGAGTCCTAGAAAGATCAGGAGACGTGAGGATTCTACCCATTAGTATTTTACTTTCTTGCCCTTTAATGTAGACATGCTTAAGGCTAAAAGAAAAAAAAAAATCACCTGCACAAATATACCAAACCAAACAAAAAAAAATTACACTCAGAATTAATCTAGTATTAGAAAAATCACAATGATCTCAATGTAAATATGTAAGACATAGCATTCTCACATCAATGGATTGGATGGAAAAATTAAATCAAGACCAAATTAGAAAAATGTTACTTAAATTTTTAAAGTGATTTTTAGTTGTGAGCATCCATACTGATAATTAGGCAATACGGTGGATCATTTATTAAAAAAAAAAATCAAATCTGTGAACTGGCAGGTTCTGTGCTTGAAGAGCTAGTGGTTGCTCAAGAGATATTGAGCATTCTAATAACTACTCTAAAATGAATAATATAATCTTCTGATGGGTATAGAAGGATATTTGAAAAACAGAACATAATAGTTTGTGTAGAGATAAGCAATGGTATAGCACTTCCAGGTCATAGTGAAAATGTAGACTATTTATAGTGAAAAAATATACTCGTACAGTGAGATAAGAAATTCATTATGACTTAGAACATTTATACCTTACTTTACTTATTCAGAAAATATGTATCTTGGATCTACTCTCATGACTACAAAAAGTACACATCCAAGTAGGTCATCATCACATGGAAACAGCTGGCAATACCCAACGTGTGTTGTTGTAAATCCCTGATTACTGAAAACAAGCTAAAATAAAACCAGAAACTAGACTAAAATGGTAAACATTGGAATAGAAGTATCCCTAGAATAATGTCACAACACAGAGGAAGGACACTGAGTGAGACACACCAGAGACAGCCGTCCTGGCCCTCACTGCACATGATGAGACCCCAGAGACAGCCGTCCTGGCACTTGCTGTGCACAGTGAGACCCCAGAGACAGCCGTCCTGGCACTTGCTGTACATGGTTAGACCCCAGAGACAGCCATCCTGGCACCTGCTGTACATGGTTAGACCCCAGAGACAGCCGTCCTGGCATCTGCTGTGCACGGTGAGACCCCAGAAACAGCCGTCCTGGCCCTCACTGCACATGGTGAGACCCCAGAGACAGTCGTCCTGGCCCTCACTGCACATGGTGAGACCCCAGAGACAGCCGTCCTGGCCCTCACTGTGCATGGTGAGACCCCAGAGACAGCCGTCCTGGCCCTCACTGCGCATGGCAGGGCTGCTAATGTGCTTTTCTAGGGCCTTGTCATGGGTTGAACTGTGCTCCCTACAAATTTAGACATGGAAGTCCTAATCTTCAGTACCGGGGAATGTGACCTTATTGGGAGACAGAGTCTTTAAGGGGGCAACCCAGTTAAAATAGGCCGTGAGGGTGGGCCCTACTTCACAGGACTTGTATGTTTATAAAAAGAGATTTGGACACAGAGAAACATACTGAAAGAGGCCGATGTAAAGAGACACAGGGAGATGACAGGGCGCTTCAAGCCACATCACGAGCCTTGAGTGCTTACCAGCACACTAATTTTCAGTTCTCTTATTTTGTTTTGACAAAACATAAATTCATAATCATTTCCTTCCTCTCTACAGCACTTAGAACTGAACATGTCAAAATTGAATCGACATCCCTACCATTAGTGTAGAAATACATAAAATGAAGTATATTTTCCCTGCCTGAAATCCATTTTTCTAAATATATCAATCTGGAGACAGCACAGGACAGTGAGCATTGACTCAGATGTTACAGCAGGTTGTTAAATACACTTTTCTACTTACCAGTTACATGAATGTGGCCAAGTAACTTTATATTTTAAAACTTCAGGTGCAGTGTGAGTTAAAAATGTAACCTTATCATAGATAGTATTTTGTGAGTTCCGTTAGCCAATGAGCTATCTGTTTGTAACTACCCAAAGAGTGACAACAAAAGATATCTTATGCATAACAAGAATCAAGTTGTATTTTTGCAGTTTGATACTTTTTCCTACCTGTCTCCAAATTAGTCAATGCAGTCAGCAGACTCTACCTCCATAATGCCCCTCCTTCCTTGTTTCCATTAACAGTGTTACTATTATCTGCCACTTAATCATAATGTGTCCACTTTAGGTTTGGTCTTAGAACAGAAGCACAGTCACTGGTATTGAGAAAACTGGTGAATGAATAACTGATATAACGCAGCCATTGTTGCACAGATAAATAATATTTCAGCGCACATTTGCTGCTATGTTGGTGCATTAACTTTTGGTTGTAACATGTAGCGTCCTTCACAAATTCTCCCCTTGGAAGTTATTTCTCTCTCAAGCGTTTCTCCTTGACACACTGACTTGTGGTTCTCAACTGCAGCGTTGATCGTGCAATCTCCTTGTTCATAGGTAAACTTCTCGGCAGCGGTTCTCATCTCAACTTGTGGGTCACGACCCCTGTGGGGGCCGAACAACCCTTTCATAGGGGTCGCCTAAGACCATCCTGCATAGCAGACATTTACATTAGGATGCATAACAGTAGCAAAATTGCAGTTATGAAGTATCAACGAAAAAAATTTTGTGGTTGGGGGTCACTGCAATATGTGGAACTGGATTAAAGGGTCGCGGCATTAGGAAGGTTGAGAACCACTGGTCTACAGTAAACAGAGTCCTGTAATTCGCTAGCGTTCAGGTTCACATTCTTATCTATGTTCCCCTTCTTGGTTAGTCAAAGATACTTCACTATGTTAAGATGATACGAGATAATATCTACTTTCCAAGGTCATTGTAGGGTTCAAATGAGCCAACGAACCTAAAACCGCCAACACAGAGTCACACTCCTCAGTGCTTCTGCTCTCACCTGCACCTGTGATGGGCAAGTCCATAGGTTCTCAGATTCAAAGAGAAACATCTTATTCCCAGCCCAGAATGTCACTCAATCAGGTGCCTTAGACCAAAAAATCCCTCCTCTGAGGTAGAAACTGCACAGGAGCAGGGCAGCCCGAGTTGGTGGGTGAGAGAACGGCACCCACCGGGATGTCAGGGGACCCCCCAGGAACTTTCCCATCGTGGTGTCCCCTGTGCAGACAGTTCTCCGGAGCTTTCTGCACGGTTTGGGGGACACAGAGGGCGGCAGCCTCCGCACTCACCACAGCAAACCCAGCAGAGTCCGCCACCCCGGCGTCTCCTCCTCCTGCTCCCTGCTCTTTCTTCTTGGAATCTGCTCTTTAAAAACTACCTGTACGTAAGTTCTGTCTCCAGGAAACACGAAGGAACATACTGACACATGGTGTGACCGCAGGTGGCAGATCCCTTTTTGCCTGTTCCGATGCATTTAAACCCCATTGCCTGGCAAAGTCAGTGTAATTTTCTCCTTCGGCAACTAAGGTCACCTCAGCGCTGCTGCCCGCTGCTGGCCATGCAAGCTCCACGTGCTGTTTCTCCAGGGAGACACCCGCGGCTGATTGTTCCCTTAACGCATTTCTTGTTTCAGCCGCTTGTGCTTCTCTACATGATCCCTCAACTGCTTAGAATGCTCTTTTATCCCATTTTTGCACATCAAAATTTCATAGTCGCCAGGATTCTCATCAAATCCTATCACCTCCATAAAGCCTTTTCAAGTCCTTCCCTGTGAAAAGTGCACTATTTCATTTGAAACCTAAGAGCGTGTTATTTTTGGTCCTTATTTATTTACTTTGTTTAATAACTAACCTAAGATGTGCTTGTTGTCTAACCTATACTCACTTTCTTTTTTTTTTTTGAGACAGAGCCTCAAGCTGTCCCCCTGGGTAGAGTGCCATGGCCTCACAGCTCACAGCAACCTCCAACTCCTGGGCTCAAGCGAGTCTCCTGCCTCCGCCTCCCAAGTAGCTGGGACTACAGGCGCCCG